>CABFOS010075932.1:15635-29673 GCA_900660315.1 Diretmoides pauciradiatus | reverse complement strand
GGTTGGACAGTCCTAAAACTCCTTGAATGTGGACAGAGTGGCAGCCAGTGTGACGTGATCGAGGTCTCCCGAGATTGTGATGAAAGCGTTCGGGTGCTGTGTCTGCAGTCTCATAGTAACCGAGTGGATGACGTTAGGGTGCTGTCTGCAGTGTCATGGTAACCGAGTGGATGACGTTAGGGTGCTGTCTGCAGTCTTATGGTAACTGAGTGGATGACGTTAGGGTGCTGGTCTGCAGTCTCGTAGTAACCGAGTGGATGACGTTAGGGTGCTGTCTGCAGTCTCATGGTAACCAAGTGGATGACGTTAGGGTGCTGTCTGCAGTCTCGTAGTAACCGAGTGGATGACGTTAGGGTGTTACATGCGACACATTAGCCAAGGGAGGAATGTAAACGGCCAAGACAATAACGTGGGAAAACTCTCAGCAGATAGTAGTACTTAAATGTATGCTGATTTTTATTACATTTTTTTCTGTTTAGATACAGTTTTACTGCATTTCTGTTCCCTGGTTATTGATAGTGGATAATAATGTTGAACTTCTCAAAAGCACACTAAATTCCTTGTGACATTTAGATAATTCAGGTCCATATCTTTATCTACAGCATCTGATGGATCATGAACGGTTTATCAATCAGGAGAACTGAATGCCAAAGCTACCAATGAAAAAGGTAGTGCTGATGAACTCCAAAGACAAGCAAGTTCCCACCAAAATATTTCAAGTTATGTTTTTTGGAATGAGGTTCGATTTTACAGACAGAAACCACCGCCAAAGAATCAACCCCCACCCCTGTTGGCGTCCTCTGCTCTCACCTGCTGCCCCAGCACACGACAGCATAGAAAATTGCACTGGCCACCACAGACTGTTAGAACACCCTCAGCATCGTACTGCAGACATTGAATGACTGGAGCCTCCGCAGGAAGTACAGGCGGCTCTGGCCCTTCTTGTAGACGGCGTCTGTGTTCTTAGTCCAGTCGAGCATATTGTTCAGGTGTACTCCCAGATACTTGTATTCTCCCCATCCACCCCCTGGATGGAAGTAGGTGTGTAGGGGGATTTCTGCCTACTGAAATCCACCAACAGCTCCTTCGTCTTACTGGTGTTGAGCTGCAGGTGATATAACCCACACCACTCAATAAAGGAGTCCACTACACCTCTGTACTCAGCCTCCTTTCCCCCTCTGATACAGCCCATGACAGCAGAGTCGTCCAAGAACTTCTGCAGTGGCACGTCTCAGAGTTGTACTTGAAGTCTGAGGTGTAGAGGGTGAACAAAAAGGGAGACGGGACCGTCCCCTGTGGGGCCCCTGTGTTGCTAACCACAGTGTCAGACACATTGTTCTGCAGTCTGACGAACTGGGTCCATCCAGTCAGGTAGTCCAGGATCCAGGACACCAGGGGAGCATCTACCTTTATTGCCGTCAGTTTGCTCCCCAGCAGGGCAGGCCAGATGGTGTTGAACGCACTGGAGAAATCAAAGAACATGATTCTCGCCAGGTTGTCCAGCCCATCCAGGTGAGCATAAGCATGGTGAAGCAGGAAGATGATGGCGTCCTCTACTCCCAGCTTGGGCTGGTAAGCAAGGGGAGTCCAGCATCTCCTGTTTGGAGTTGGGTGTGTCAACTGTGTGTGTGCTGGTGCGACCGGACAGCGCCTCCATGACACAATTGAAGGCTTTTTGAACCAATAGATTAATTTGTACCACCCCGGTTGTTAGCGACCTGAGTGGAAATTCACACTGACATCAACAACCCGTGTCCGACCCACCTCTCGACCCGGGTTGGAAATCCCGGGCTACCCCTTTCATACAGAAAATCATCCCGGGAATATCCCGGGTCGGCTGGTTGGTCTGAAAGGAGTATTACACTGCCACTTCCCCCTCCCTAAGCGGTCCCCGGTCATTTCTCCGCCCCCTCTGTCGGCCTGGGAAGGGTGTAGACTAACACATGCCTCTTCCAACGCATGTGATGCCAATCAGCCTTCTTTTCACCTGACAGCGAGAAGTATCACCGGGAGGAGGCGCTGGTGCAGTGACCAGGACATATCCCCTTGTCCGGCTTCCCACCCGCAGACACGGCCAATTGTGCCTAGCTGGAGGCAACGCTGAGGATCGAACCTGCGACCTCAGGGTTGGTAGGCAGTGGAATAGAATACTACACTACCTGGGCGGCCCTACCAGTCTTCTTGTAGCCAGTGATACTTCTCATCCCACTCAAAGCCTCTCGCGTTATGTTATGCTATCTGTTATGAGCCAATGAGTCCATTGATGTCCTCCCCATGTGGATCACTTAGCACATCCCAGTTCTTTGTCTCAAAGCAGTCCTGTAGATCCTCATTAACCTCCTGTGACCATCTCCTCACTGTCCTTGGAGGTACAGGCTGCTGCTGCTGCTGGACAAGAGGCTTATACGGTGACCTGAGGTGAACCAGGTTGTGGTCAGATCTTCCTAGAGGAGGGAGGGCTATGGAGCTGTAGGCCTCCTTAACATTGCCCCTGGTTGGACAGTCCACAAACTGCTTGAATGTGGACAGAGTCGCAGCCAGTGTGATGTGATTGAAGTCTCCCGAGATTGTGATGAAAGCGTTGGGGTGCTGTGTCTGCAGTCTCGTGGTAACCGAGTGGATGACGTCAGTTGCGTGTGACGCATTAGCCGAGGGAGAAATGTAAACAGCCAAGACAATAACGTGGGATAAAGTTTTACTGCATTACTTCCTCCTGGTTATTGATAGTGGATAAGAATGTTGAACTTCTCAAAAGCACACTAAATTCCTTGTGACATTTAGATCATTCAGGTCCATATCTTCATCTACAGCATCTGATGGATCATGAACGGTTTATCAATCAGGAGAACTGAGCTCATGGAAAATGCCAAAGCTACCAATGAAAAAGGTAGTGCTGAAGAACTTCAAAGACAGCAATTTCCCACCAAAATATTTCAAGTTACATTTTTTTGATCAAGGTTCAATTTTACAGACATTGATGAGGTTTCTTTAATTGGGTCAAATCAAGTTGCTCATCAAGTACAGTAGATGAGACTATTGTCAGACCTGTGATGCAAACAGTGGTGATTTTCACTGAGAGAACACAGTAGGAGCTAAGAAACGGAAAGATCCAAATTCAATTTTTGTGCCTGATTCTCCGAATAACAATAGTGTCATTCTTATAGCAGGAAATATACACTCACCCAACAGAATGCTGATGTGAGGGTTGGTTGTTCATTTATTTGATTTGTGTGGGATGCTTTCTTAATGACTGGAAGTGAAGATGAAAGAAGAATGCCATGAATGTAGCCATTCGATCCAGAAGAAGCACTCTTATATAAGGGACAGGCTATTATATCACCATGAGCATGATGAGCGTGATGAGCCGGTCATAGGAATCATATGCTTCTTCCAACTACTTCTACTGTCGGTGTCACTTAACTATCCCAGAGAAATTGATTGGTCTTCAGAGAAACCCAGTGAAACTCAAAGATAGACTTAGCCTACATTGCACACCAAGGACAATGGCCATCATTTATCAAGTGTGCATCTGACCCAGTTTCATCTTAAATGGAGTATGCTCCACAAAAATCTCTATCACTTTGAACTTGGTTGCACATGAAAGAACAAACATGTCTTCGAAGAGAGTACTTTCTTATTTGAAATAAGCTGTTCAATAATGTGGAATTAAGTCCACATCTGTAGTTGTATCTTTATGAAATCCCCCAAACTAAGCCTGTGTGAATTATTCATCTCACATAGTCTGTACTGAAAAATACGATCCCAGCGCTCCACAAACGCACACGGGCGCGTTCTCAACACTCAAACCGCTTCACTGATTTTGTTGAAAGCCTGTGTTTTTCAGCGTAGGAAAATGCCCAATGTGGGTGTGCATCCCCCATATATTGAATCTTGCAGTCACATCACTGCGCAGGAAAATTTCAAAATGAGCATAGTTTCCTATGACCGTCTTGGTTTTCAAATGTGCAGGCAGGGGTTTTAAAAGTGGCACGATGAACAACTATCATTGTGTTCAATTGAAACCATTTGAGCATCGTAGGTTCTCAAGGCTGAATGCTCCCGTCTTACTCTTCTTTCTCCTCACTCCTTCAGAGGAAAAATGGGTGACTATTCATTCTGGATCTGCACCTGTTGAGTGGAGTGTGTGTCCTTCCCGTTTTACGTCTTGAATTTATAGCCCTCAGCTGGAGGGACGACCTTTCACTCTGTCTCTATAGGATAGCTACAGCAGCTGTGATGGCATCACTGGCTCCTGATGTAAAAGACATTGAGGAGGATTAGGGCTCTCTTCGCCTTGAACCTGATATCTGCCTGATTTGACATGGCATTTCCATCATTTCCTGTTAGTTTTCTATCTATCCACTGAATTGAGAAGAAATAAAAAGGTGGAATCAGTTCTCCTTGTGGTTGTTCTATGGTCGTCTATCACTCATTTGTAACTATTGAATTTCATTCAGAGAAAAGCAGGAAGACCCTAATGAAATGCCCCCTGTCTCTCAGATGTGTGGTCCTTGGCACCAGAAAAGGGACTAGTACTTTTATGAGGCTAGCAGCTGTGTGAGGAGAAACATTAGCAACGCTGACTCATTACAAAGAGTAGCTGAAAACTCTGTGCCAACTTATTTCTGGTTTGGCAGTGATAGATGGCCAACATGTAACACACATCCACTGGCTAACAGCATCTCAGTCTGAGGAGAAATCTCAGTGTTGTTATGGATGATTTTAGGAAGTGCTCCATTACACAGCAGCTCCTCTTGCCCGCTGGCTCTCCGCTGGAGCAGCTGTTGGTCAGCATGTCAGTGGGTAATCTCTGAAACAGAGGCTGCTAATGAGCCTGGAGCTGTTTAGGAAGGCCTGGTCCTGAACCCACCATCACAACAGCGCTAAGTGACGAGGTTCCCCTGCTGCATCCGGAGGGACAGCGGGGTCAATACGGCGTCTGTCACATAAAATCTGAAAAGGAGTTCTTTCATCTGCAGCAGCTCGAGTTGTGCGATGTCCTGGCTTTGTTGTTTCCTCATAATGTAATTTGACTGAAGATATGGGAAGTCTTTGTACAGTTGTGACCAGATGTGACCACGGTGGTCAGTGTGCTGGGGAGGTCCCCCAAACCGGAGTGGTCCAGGTCAGACCTTTAACCTCACTCTAGTTTAATTTTTACTGACAGTGGCCCCTGTGGGTGTTAATTTGATCTAGTGGCTTATGGGTAATGAGCTTGTTGTCGATGAAAGATGGGTAGCAGATCACTAGTAGTGCCCCTCTGGAGCAGCCTGCTGGCTACTGCTAGCAGGGATACTGTTGCACATTCCTCCTGGATCACGTTACAGCAGAGATATGAAGCATCTGGTGTTTGACAAGTTTAGTAACCGGTGACTTAAAGGGGCTGACGTTGCTTTTATTAAGCTAGTTAGAGGCACCTAACTAACCTCTCCCATAGGCTGCAGTTAGACCAGGCCAGAGAGGGAATACTATTCTAAAGAATGTAATTGCTGAACTATTACTGAATGACATGGTTTTATTGCAGTAAAAAAGATGAATGAGACATTTGAATTAATTGATTTATTATGATTTTTTATTGCTTGTTGGCCTACAGTGTAGATGTTTAACGGTGATCCTTTTCCCACGTGTCCCTGTTTACCTTCTGGTATTGAGATACCATGCTGATATCATGGCCTTAATTAGACTGTGTAGACTGCAACCAAATGCTTCCTTGTGTGACTTACTGTGAATAAAACTTCCTGTAGCACCATTGTTATCAAGTGACTAATCTTATTTAATCAACCAACAAGCTGTGGTTGATTGTGAGAAATCCCATTTCCCACAGTGAAATGGGATTGAAAGTGAATGAAAGTCAAACTGTGTATGTGTCACTGCTGTCTCTTGCATACCTCAGTGTTTTAAAAGCAGTGAATTTGTTTGGTTTGCTGCTCGTCGTGTAGGAATAGCAGAGGCACATACTGTACAGTAAATGAAATTGCAGCACATGAATGGTTTGGATATGAGGGTACAGTGCCTGTCTGTTCACGTTGTGCACAGTATTGCATACTGCATAGTACATGTGACTGAGTGTTACTGCACAGCAGATTTTATCTCAGCAGCAGTTTTAGCCAGTCCACTCCATACCAAACACTAGATACCAAACTTCCAGAAATAGGGTGAGATCACGTGAGAGGCAGTGGGGCACAATGCCAATTGGGTCCTGTTCTTTACGACCCCTCCCTTCCTCGTGCACATGCCGTTCAATGCTCTGTCAGCCCCCTGGAAATACATTTTGACTGACACGTGGCCTCACTACATTTACAGCCATTCAGCTGCTCAAGCATTCCCACCCCTGTGTGGACCAATCAATACGTCAGTTGTAAAACGATACGTGGCGGGAGTCCCTGTCATTGAAGGGTTCATTTAGACTGTTTATAGCTACCTTATATGGCACCCTTAGGTGATATGCCGCTCCTCTAGCATGTTCACATCCAACACCGGCAAACAAACCTTGGTCTTAATTTATTTTCACACTCGACATAGACAGTTTTGCAGGACCAGGAAGGGGATACCGAATCCTGGTGTTAGGTTTCAGTGTGGGGGTTTTTAGAGTAGGAGGTTGTGTGGGTCATATGTCTGGGATCGTTGGGAGGAAAACAGTCCTGGCACTGTTGTGATTCACAGACAATGGGCAGCAACACAAAGATTACATACCATGCAGAAATGTACTATATGACTTCAAACGTCTTCTGAGGACATAATGAATACTAATTTAGATGTGGTTGGTTATTTAGTTGTATTAAACAACCTACTGAAACATGTGGGGACTCATCTGTGTCATCATATGACATGTTTTGCATTCAGACATTCCAAGCAACTTCCCCTCCTCAGCTTATACACATCAGGTGCACTGAAAGGAAGTTAGTGGAGCAATCAAAGAGAAAGTAAAGATGATTCCAGAGATGTCTCCTTGTCTCTTTGTCTGTCATTGCTTCTGTTTTGATGCGCTTTCAAAATTGCCCTTAGCTTTAGAACGGAACACTCAAAACTGCCACGTGACTCCTAACACTACATACCTATGAAAACTAGAAGGCACGCAGAGAGTGCAAACCGCCGCCAACGCTCAGCATTCCTCTCGCTTCAGTTTTAAGTGAAAGAGATTTCTTAACCCTGCAAATATTCCCTTAGGATTTGGAATCAAGTCTGTTATCTGCCTCAGTTTCACAGTTATAGCTAAAACTACAGTAATCATACAATGGCAGGAATCCCAGATCTGGATCACCAGCAAAATCCAATCAATTGTTCCTTGGCCCAAAGCCCATCTGTCCACCAGATTTCATGGACATTCGGTGATACGTTTTTGAGACAGACAAACAAACTGACAGGGAGCAAAAACATAACCTCCTTGGCAAAGATAGTAGACATAGTTTGAATAATGTAATATTGGAATAATAGCAAATATAGCCTTTGTTTGCCTCTGTTATCTCTATTGCCGGGCTAATTTGCTTTACAACTTCTGCTTTGAGGATCTCTAACTGGTAGAGTCAGGGGAGCGGTTTAATATGTGGTGCTAAAAGTATTTCATCAGGTCTTGGAGTATGAAACGACAAGGCAGTTATGTTCAAGCGTTTCCCGCTGCGGAATGGATCAAGTGTGATCGTGAACAGTCATATCTGCACTCTGACATGTTTCTCCTTTCTCTGTCTTGCAGGGGGATTTTTTTTATAGACCCTCTTGGAGTGTTCTGTCTTATTGCAGCTGCTGCGCCCATCGGTGATTGAAGATACGGATCTGAAGGGGATGGATGCAGAGGTGGAAACAGTGTAGGATTCGATTTCATTTGTGTCTTAATTAAAAAGTCTCTCTCTCTTTCACACACACACTCATACCCCGCATAGTTTATCATATTATCTATTTCCCTTTTTTCTTTGAGAGGACACAGGCCCACCCTGAACGGGGCCCCTGTGGTGCTTTGCACTGTGGTTGGGAAGTACCTAGTGTTACAACTGTCATGCTGGTCTACTTAAAGAGACAGCCGGAGTGCAGACCAGGCTGATGTACACTACATTCTCCCTTTAGGTCTTTTCAGTGACATTCATAAGGGGCAGTATAATCTTTAGGGTTACCAGTGTCTAGTGGCTCACCTGCCAAGGGCTGATAAACGAAAACAAATTCATAAATATGTCGCCTAAACTTTCCAATCCTATTTTGTGCACAGAATCAGGTACTGTAAGCGTAGATTTGATCACTAACTTATATGTTTTTGGTCTTAGTCTTCATTTTTTCTGTCTGGTGGCCGTTAGACGTTAACGTTAAGAGGCTATCGCTTTGTGTAGAGCGTCATAACATGCAGCCAATCAGGAGCCTGTTTGATACAGACCCTTTACGTTGCCTTTATTTGATTGGCTCATGGTGAGAGACATATGGTGGCCAGTAGGGACAAAGTTTGAGAACAGGCATAAATGGTGACAAATTCAGATTTCTAAGGATGTAGCGGTGAAAGAGGATATTTGTTTTGCACGAGTCTTAGGGATGTTACATCCACATCTTCACTTGTATATGTTATGTGCACGTTTGTGTCTGTCCTCTGCATACGTTCATTTCATTGTTTTCGTTCTTGTCAAACATTTTTTTGCACTTTGCCCTTGATGGTGTTTTCTGAAAGCTGTGTAATTGTCTTAATAAATTTTTCAGTTTGGCAGTTCAAGTGAATGTGTGTTTTCTTACTGTCCAACAAGCAAGTGAAGTACACTCATTACATTCCACCAAACACTGACGCTAAACCTGGATTTTCTGCACCACTTCCTTCTCTTGACAACTGCAAAGAGTGAAATTACTCATTGTAAATGTGCGTTCCACACAAAGGGCTTCACTAACACACCTGACTCATACTGTATCTCCTTTACAACATACCTCTATTACAACATCCTAACAACAACACAGAGATCGTCTCATGAAATGTGTTGCCCTGCTCGCTCACTGCAGTTTGAATGCAAAAGTTATATATGGTTCAAACGTGTTTTTTATTGTCCCCTTAGAACAGTAACGACTCCTGACACACCACTAACGTCTGTACACATGTACATCAACACATTTAATACACGTGACAGCACAGCGTCAGCCGCAGAGCAGACACAGCTTGACCAGCGGAGGGATCGGTGCCTTGCTCAGGGGCACTTGTGACGTAGTAGCTTTCTTCAGAGAGATGTCTGGCATATCCAGTTCAGGTGGCATCTCTAGAGTAGCTGTTAGTCCACCTCATAAACTTCCCTCTACATCTCATATTGGTTCTTTCAGCCCTCCATAAACCAATGCATTTCAGTCACATGATGATTGAGCTGGCTGTCCACCTGTAACTGCCACCGTCACTTTTCCTTTATCGTCCTTGACAAACGGCACATTTTTTTTTTCAACTTGTCCCTCCCACAGTCTAGTCTCGGTTTCAGCTTTCACTGTAAAGGTCACTCACAGGTGTTTTAGTGTCTACATGGGACAACTGTTAACAAGTGAGAACAAACACCGGTGGGCAACCTCAAATTGTGGCAGGTTAAAATGTTTCATTGTCCCTGATTGTTCGCTCTCATTTGAAGGTTGGTTAGATCTGAAAGAAAGCGAGAGGGTTAAACAAACAGAAACCTCATTAAAGGAAACCTCTTGTCAACTCCCACTCCCTGTTCTGAAGTACAGGAATGCGCTGCCATGCCTCACCTCCCACGCAAAGTTGCTCTAGGACTTCAGGTAATGAATGAACTGGGGATGACCACCCAGCAACCAGGAAACAAAGAAAATTGCAACCCTGGACAACCTGACTCCCGGCTTGGTAAAGGATCACTGAGTTTCCCACCATCGTGCCATCTCATTATACCGGAGGTAGCCACAGATGGTTTAACACACACAAACATACACTTGAGATACAGTGGCATTTGAACCCACAACAGATACACATAAAATGCACCCATCGTTGTTATGATTGTATATACTGAAGGGGTTTTTGAGGCAAACCTTGCTTTCGATCTGTTTACACTAGGATAGGAAATTGTTTTGAAATGTATTGCACTTGCAGCTTAATTATTCATTTCTATCCTCCTCCCTCATATGAGCTGGAGTATTTCAACGTCAAAAAGGGAAATCACCTTCCTTAAGCTGCTGATGCACTTTCAGCTTTTACTGTCATTTCAGTAAAAGTTGACGTGGCTCCAAGATGTAGTTTCATTTAAAATCTAAGGAAACTGATTATTTGATGTTGTGTAACAAAGCGGCGCAACCTGGGGAGAAATGAATATTAAGACGAGCAAAACATATTTCAACATTTCAAATTACCGTTACTCGGATTGTATTTTGCAATTCTGAACACTGGTTTCCTTTCAGACTGTTTTTTCTATAAACTTAACAAAACGTCAAGGGGTTTGAACATTTTTGCAAGGCACTGTATATATTTATCAATATATTAAAGTCTTAAAAGATATTGTTAATGTGTCACAAATGTTGATTGACATTGCAAGTCTGTGTCAGTGAAGTCAGTGAAGATGATGAATAACACATCCATCATCCAAACCACTTTGAAAGAAATCAAATCAGTTTGTGTTTCCATGTATTCTGTGTCAAGTTACCGTGGTCTTTTTTACAGTCCATTCTCTTTGTTTAAATATATAGTGTATCACAATAGATAAGCAAATCTTATCAGTGAGTTCCTTCACCGTTTACCATCATCGTCATTTGTTTAATTTCTACATAAACTGGGCAGAGCTTTTCCATTTAGGAAAGCAGCTTGACTGTCTGACCTTACAGTCAGTGGTCCAGCCCCAGTTCACGCCCTCTGCCTTTTGATGTGGCTGGTGTGTTTGTTCACCAGCGCCAGCGGTCTGCTCTCTCCCATTGAACAATGTGCCACTGGCTAAATCCCTCACCCTGGCTGGCAGCAGCATTGTTAGCGTTTTACTAGGAGGTGTGAAACATGCGGCCTCATTCACACCTCACAAGTCCTGGCTGCAGGGTTTATTATGCCCAGACCTAAGAATCAGGTGTGACTTAACATCTGCACTCAAATGTTTCAAATTCAACGTGGGGTTTTCTCTATCAGACACTCTGCACTAACAGCCCTTCTTATCAAGCAGGAGCTCCGTCTGCTACCTGAAACCATGAAACAGACGGATGATGCATAGTCCTACATAGTAGGTCAACGCTGTTAACAGTTTCCAGAGTCTCCATTGAAGTTGAGTGACAAAAGTTACATTGGTGAGAGAAACTACTGAGATGCAGCAGTAACATAAAAAGGTTGGTAATGGTTACTCATTGATATGTATTCCAGACCAAATACCAACACCTTAAGTGAAGATCAAGTTATTCAATATTTACAGAGGAAACTTATGACTTTGTTACATTTTTATTTGCTTAACTACAATGAGCCACTGAAATATATGTAGTGAGCTGAAGTGAGCAACAGCCTGCAGTGGTTTTACAACTCATTGACATAAATACGTTAGAGCAGAAACTGGAGAGGAAACCAAAACTATACCAAGTTCCTCCTTTCGTGAAAAAACTGTATCAACACCATAAATGGAAGAGAGCTCCATTCACAAATTTGCCCTCTGTGAACCCACAACAGTACCTGTGTGGCATCAAGACTAGCGGATGACTCGCAACTTGTCACAGCAAGGGGCATTGGCAAATACATGCATGCACACATCCTAGAGGCGAACCGCTATTCCACTATGGGTCTTTGCACAGGTACACCATACTGTACATCAATCCACACAATGGATAAACAAAATGTTGTGTCAAACCACAGGTTTTTCTAATCCATGCAGTCTTTCTGCAACTGCTGCAACTCCGATCGTCTGCACCGCCTGTATACTGCCCCTCCCCCACATCCACCCCCTTCTCACAACATTCAGCTCACAGCCACCCTGCACATTCACTGCATTTCCTGTCCAATGCTCTACCCCCCACCCCCCACAACCTCCAGCACACAGCCCCCTTGCCCCAATCTGTCCCTCACAGTAAACCAGGTGAGGAAAGAACTCAGGAGGATCAAGGCGAGAGAGGCTGCGGGTCCGGATGGCATCAGCTCAAGGCTTCTCAAGTCTTGTGCAGACCAGCTGTGTGGGATACTGTAGTTGAGCACATCTTCAACCTGAGCCTGAAGCTTTGGGAGAGTGCCACAGCTGTGGAAAACATCCTGCATGGTACCAGTGCCAAAGTCCCTGCACCTCAAGGACCTCAACAGCTACAGGCTGGGGGCACTGACATCCCACCTAATGAAGACCCTGGAGAGGATGATCCTTGTGCATCTCTGCCCCCTGGTGATCCCATCAATGGACCTGCTACAGTTCGCCTATCAACCTGACATTGGGGCTGGATGATGCTGTTATCTCCCTCCTACATAGTTCCCTCTCTCAGCTGGAAAAAGCTGGGTGCAGTGTGAGATTTCTTTTTTTCCAGTGCCTTCAATACCATACAGCCCACGCTTCTGAGGAACAAGTTGGAGTGCACAGGGGTGGACCACCACCTCACAGCATGGATCCTGGACTACCTCACCAACCGACCACAGTATGTGAGCGGAACAACCTCCATGGAAAATCAAAGAACTGGTGGTGGTCCTCCACAGGTGCAAACACTCCTATACCAGGGAACATGCAGGGAATGGACATTGAGATTGTGAAATCTTATACAGTAAGTACCTGGGTGTTCACTTGAATAATAAACTGGACTGGACTGAAAATGCCAATGCACTACATAAGAAAGGCTCTATCTGCTGAGGAGACTCAGGTCTTTTGGAGTGCAGGGGGAACTCCTAAGGACCGTGTTTGACTCTGTTGTGACATCAGCCATCCTCTATGGAGTGGTCAGCTGGGGCAGCAGCATCTCGACTGCTGACAGGACATAAAGGACAGACACAACAACAGACTGGTTAAGAAGACCAGCTCTGTCCTGGGATGCCCCCTTGACCCAGTGGGAGAAAGGAGGATGATGGAGAACATGTCACACCCCATGCAGGACACTGTGACAGCACTGGGCAGCTCCTTCAGTGACGCATTGCTTCACCCATGATGTGTGAAGGAGAGATATCGCAGGTCCTTCCTCCCTGCTGCTGTCACACTGTACAACCATCACTGCTCCCAGTAGACCACACACCAAAACGGATACTCACCTATGTGCAATATCAATAGATAATACACTGTGCAATATCAATATTTCCTATGTGCAATAATGTGAATCCACCATATTTATTTATCACATCTTGTTTGAGCTTTTTACGTTTACTTGTATTATTATATCTTGCTTTTATTGATGTTTATTGCTATTGTGCTATCCCCTTTGCTGCTGTAACACTGTACATGCCCCTGCTGTGGGATTAATAAAGGATTATTATGATATCTCATCTGATCTGATCTTTATCTTTATCTTATCTTATCTTTATCTTATCTTATCTTATCTTTCAAACTCCATGTAAAAACAGCTGACTCCTCCCTTTTTGCATATGATCTGTAGCCTTGCATTCTGAGTAGAAAGGGGCTTTTCTACTGCTGACACCTTGTATCTATTACTTGACACTGAAACTTTATACCATGTTCTGTCTACTTTCACAAGTCATCAGATACACAGCACTGTGGTTTCTGTAGAGCAATAAAATGCCCTTACCTGTAGTGTGTGTGTCCATGCGTGTGTCACTTGGGAGTCATTTGAAAGTGAAACATTCAATGTTTTTAGTGTAACCAATTATAGCAGTCTTTACTCATCAGTATATTTCCAGTAACAACGTGTCAGGCGTAAAGAGTTATAATAGTAACGGATAACACGTTCCCATGGATCCCAGGGTCTGCTCTGACTGTATAGACAAGTACCACCACTATGGGCCACTGAGGGTACACAGTGAGTTATAAATGAAATAGGCTTCTTCCTTAAGCATGAATATGTCTTCATCAGCTAATCTTCAATTAAATTAAATGCCCAGACCGTCAGTAATTTAATCTCTTTATCGAATGGATGAGGTCCAGCTTGACTAGACTGGTGTGCATGTGTGTGTGTTTGAGGGGGGGGGGGGTGGGGTGGGGGAGTG
>CABFOS010075932.1:0-13551 GCA_900660315.1 Diretmoides pauciradiatus | reverse complement strand
CTTCTCCCAAAGGAGAAAAGAGAAGTAACAATTGACAGGGTAGATATGATGATGATGATGATGATGATGATGATGATGATGATGATAATGATGATGATGATGATGATGATGAGAGGATTGGCACCAAAATCATGTCTGTGTCTCTGGTCGATTACTCTGTCTGGTGCTCGTGCTAATGCTTTAGCATACTTTATGTATGTAATCGTAGGTGATTGGCATTGGAATTGGATGTTATTCTATCGTCTGTAGATTTACAAATCTCAATATTCATTATTAGTGAAGTCCGTTACCTCCTGTGTAAACAAGCTTGAGGAAGAGAAATCTTCTGCCATTGAAAGTGTTTTCTTTTTGTCAAATGTTATGTCTGTTATACCAATCAGCTAAACAAGCCTGGTAGGTTTAACTAACCGTCCAGCCTCAGTGCCTTCAAGTTAGCGCTTTCTCACTTTTAGGATAATGCTTACAGTAATGGCCAACAATTAACTTAACATACTGTATGATAAAGCGTTAGCATACACGCAAGGCGGAGCTACCTCACTGATATGGTTTTGATAAAAGTCGACGTAGTCCTTTTATAGCAATTCCCACCCGGTCGGTAGCAGCTGGTCCAAGGAGATGCCTGCTGTCAGCATTGAGCAGGAGGAAAGTGTCAGAGGGTCTTTCCAAGCTAACAGCAGGGGGCCAACAAGTGAATTGCCCTCACGTTTACACAGATGCTGACATGTAGATGGGGTCATGAGAAAGGAGAAAGACAGAGGAATCAAATTACAACAGCTACTTTAGGTATAGTACACCTGAAAGTCTCTGTGTTTATAGTAGAATGTGTTGTTAGGGCTGACATAATGGCTGGGGGAGCACAGGTCATCTCACTCTCTCTGTTTGCCTGCTGGGTTTGTGTTAGTGTGTGACCCTCCAGGGGTCTCTCCATGTGGAAGGATCAAAGCTGCCTGAATGTTGGTTAAGCAAACTAACATCTCTCATAGATGCTTTCTGACACTTTCTGATCTTGAACCCGTGGAAAAGGTAGACTCCCATTCACTTTTTTCACAGTTGACAAATACCTTTATGAAAAGCATACTAGCAGTGGGTTTTCTTTATTGCTTTGGTGCTGGACTAGATCAAAACATCAACATTCAAATTACACAATAGGAGATTGCACCACAAGGAAATCAACCTGCTTGTTCTGGGTCCATTGTGGTAAACCACGTGTTAGGTGCAACTCTAAATGTTTGCATGTTCAGTGACATATGCGCTTTGTCTTCGTCAGAGCCCTTGCGTGTTTGTCACTATACTGACATTTCTAGGAATGATGCTTGTCATGTCTTCAAAGAATTCAGAACATGAGCTTTGAAACCTTCTCTTAAAATAAAACACGGTTTCCTCTTTGCGTCAGTTGAAGTACATTCAATTCTAAACACTGCCATTTCTATTTCTAGGTACTGTCGAGGTGCAGACTAATTAACATACAAACGACAGATGAAATAAGATGAAATAAGTGCATGAAATATGCATCAACTAAACATACAGTCCAATTTGTTTAAGAATAATTCAGAGCCATGTAGTGATATTGGGCTGAAGCAGACTCCCAGGTGGACTGGGTGCTCTGGAAGGTGTCAGCATTTTGGGATATTAATTGGGTAAAGTTGGTGTAGGAAATCCCCCTCCCCCATCTCCCTTCTTGCCCTACTCACCTCCTGTTCACTGCTTCAGTTCAAACATAGGTTGTTAGAATTGCAAATGGCGAGCGGACGGGCTTATTAATGACCGAGCTGTTTGAAGTTTATTTGGGGAGGTTTTTACTTCACAGATGAACAGGGGAATTGTTTCACTTTGTGAGCTTCGTTTCTGAAGACACATTTCTGAACTTCAAAAAGTATACAAATTCTCATTGTGATCAGATCTGATACATTTTCAGATGAACTGTGGGAGAAGCTCAATATGAAATTCTTTTCTAGGACATGAGGGGGTGTGGATTTTGCAGGTGGCACTTTCAGTGAAGTGGTAAAGTTTGCTTTCATGATTCTAACTAAGTTCATGATATAATCTATTGACTTTTCTGAACATGCATTTTGATGTGAACAATGTTCGTCACCAACCAAAGAACCACCCAGATTTAACTGTCATACAACATGACATCACAGGGCTTCCTGATTTAATAATACCTACAGCCACTCCAATAAATCCATCAATTTTAATGGGCCATTTATTAAATAAGGCATTCTCTGAGTCTGAGACATTGTGGAGCCAACAAGTATACAGAAAACCAGCTCCACTTTCCATCCACTATGTGGGTTGGGATCTGATGGGCAGAGACCTTGTGACGTTAGCCCCAGAACAGCTCTGGTCTCAAACCCTCTCTCATGGAGAAACCACAATTGGATCAAAGCTTATAATTTGCAGTGCACTGGCGTGAGGCATCTCCCATCTAATATAGTGTCTGTTGTTCAGGATGAGTATAGTTCTGGAGAAGCAGCGTAGAATCATGTGCATCCACAAATGACAGTTCAACCCCAAAAAAGAGCCACACACTCAAAAAACCCATCAGAAAAAATAAATCAGTTTACTGTTTCTTCTAATCATGTGCTTTGCTAGAAAATGATAAGATACAGCAACATCAGACAAAGGTCTAATAAAGGTCAACTAAGAGGGAACACTTGATGATTCAACACAGAATGCAGAGAAAATTACTTCCTCCGGAAAGATGACTCTGGGGGAATAACGCCCTTGACCACACGAGGAAGCTTTTATTATGGAAAGTGAATAAATCAATTATTGTCTGTGTGCAGTTAGAGCTGCGAGACGAAATGTCTATGTTATTCGTCACCACATTCATAAATAGGCTGATTAGAATGACTGCGGGTGTGAGGATCATGTGCTGCAGTGTGACAGACAGTGAATGCTCCATGACCGTGAATGGCTGGTTGTGTTAGCTCAATGAGGAGGAGACTCGGGGATGCTGTGTACATGAAGGGCCCTCTGTGTCTCTGCCGTGCACACAAGTATGCATCTCATTACTAACTTTGGACTGAAATAACTCCATGGCTCAGGGCTTTGGGCCTAAGGGCACCTCAGCTGAGCTCTGACCTGCACTGTCCACAAACGTGACCCTCCAACGTCATACTGTACCCTCCCTATGATGAAAATCTACAATACAGAGTACAGACGCAGCCTCTCCTCAGACAGATTCAATGAAATTGCGCAAAGTACATGTCTGGAAACCTGCAGTTGTCAGCAACATGCATCCAGCAGCGTATGACCATTATGTGAGACTTAATCAGAATGATTGTAGGACTCTTCGCCTTATCAGCTAAAATCATGATAAGCAAATGAAGCAGACAGGCTAACAGACATGTATGCACACAGTCACACTCTCTCTCTCTCTCTCTCTCACACACACACACACACACACACACACACACACACACACACACACACACACACACACACACCAGGATCAGAAATTAATGGGGGTTTGAGGCAAAAATGCCCTTGAAAGTTCATAAAATGCCTATGAAATTAAAATGAGGGGCCAGAAAATGTCCCCAATGATTAGGAGCACCCTTTGTTTGCATTTTACCCTGTTCACTTTCTCTCTCTCTCTCTCTCGATGAGTTATCAAATATTCATGCATGAATCTGCCCACTGTCCCACATGGGACATGTAGGTGATTTGTGGGAGCCTACGATTGGGGGATTTCCCCCCTGTGAGAAAAATGGAGCTGTCTTTGATCAGAAACCAACTGAGCACACAGCCTGAGGCAGTAGAACATGTCTGTGATTATTCCTTTGTTGATGTGATGTATATTATGATTTAAAATAAAACAAATGAAATAAAATAACACAAATTAGAGTGTTTATTTGCCAATATGCAATGCAAATGTATTATTTCGTAGTTCATAAAATTGCCCCTGAAAAAGACCAAAATACCCCTAACAATCTGATCAAGGGCTGCAAAAAATGCCCTGTGAAAGTAAGTTAATTTCTCACCCTGACATATACCCGCTTATACCCAACGTGCTCACACTTCCGGTTCCTTGAAACATCCTGCCGGGGCCTTTACATTTCATTGCCGGGTCATAAATCTGTCCAGACCCCGAGCAGGAAGCTGGTTGAGCCTCTTACAAGAGAGGTTGCCCCCACCACACCATTACCCAATGAACCCGCTTAGCTCCCATTCCAACCCTGTGACAGAGACCCACAGCTGCTGCATGGTTGTCTCCGTCCCTCACTGTCAAAACATGGCACCCACCCAAAGTCCTGTTCAGTAGTAGCTGCTTACTACCTGGGACAGCTGCCAAGGCCTCCGCAAAGAGATACTGTATGTACAATAGTTGTAACTTTGGCACTAATTCCTACTGAGCTATAGTGTGTGTGTGTGTGTGTGTGTGTGTGCGTCTGCAAGCATATGCACCACCTGAGTTTAATTCTGATTAATCAACCACTGCTGTCTTGCTGATTTGCTGATGAACTAATGATGTTTGAATGACTACTCTTAACTGTCATCAGCTGGTGGACTGAACGGTCCAGAGGCATCTCAGTGTAAAGATCACTAATACACAGTCCCTATCTAGAGAATTCATCTTCAAGCCTATTCATTCGCAGGCAGCTCTGACAGTTATGGGGGGCACCCGTTAAGGTTATTCAAAGTGTCCAAGGGAGACAACTCATGAGAATCGTGAAACCAATCCCCAGAGGCCCCCAATACTGCAGGTGTCGGGCTGGTGTTGAGAGCTCATCCGGAGAACAGTTGTCACCTCAGGTTAAAGCCTGGCTGCTCTTGCAAAATACATGTACAGTTCCAGCTATTGCAAAACTGCAACGTTTAGATAACTGTAGAAACTGTGTCAACCCTGTGAATTTCATTTAATCCCACCAAGTGTTGCAAGAGTGCCAGTGGCCTTGTAGGTATTGATCTCATTATCTTCATATCAAAATTGTTTTAGTCTTGTTGTCTCCAGAAAAACGTATGTGTGTGTGTGTGTGTGTGTGTGTTTATATATGCAATCTTGTATAGCCTACCACGTGTCAAAACTTACCCATAGCCTGCCCCATAGTTGCTATGGTGTGTATTGTGTTGTGTGGGTGTGTGGGTAAACGGGGGTTCGAGGTGGGGAAGAAGAGGGATGACCTGCGGCTTCACGTGTAAGTGCTCCATGTGACATACCTGTTATTGACACTGAGCATTCGTAGGCTCCTGCGGGACCCTTGAACTTGAGAAGCCGTCCCTGGGAGCAGCGCTCGAGGGCTGGGGAGTTCAGCACAGTTAATGTTCAACCCTTTGATCTCTGCCGAGAAGTCACATTCCCTGAATTCCTCACCAACATTTCCAGGAGTAGAGACTATGAATGGCTCTACAGAAGACAGTTAGCACTCTCCCAGGCTCATTTTTTTCTCACTTTGGAAAAGCCCGGGAGGAATGAAACAGAGCTTGGGGTTGTTCAACTTTAGGGGCTCTCTGGCAGGACATTTTTTCAGTTTCAGTATGAACTTGTTGTCTCACCAGTTGTGACATTCACTCTAAATGTACTTTTGATCGGTGCCTTTGATCTTGGTGACTGTGACAAAAGTGAACAAGTGGACTTGAAACTTTTGTGTTTGGGTGAACCTTCGCGCTGAGTCTGTCATGATCTCTGGGCAAACTCCATTGATCATTGACAAATAAGATGAGCTCATGATGTTTTCTGAATTTTCACCTGTCCACAAACAGTGTGTCCATCCCAGACCTCAGACCTGGTCAGAGTGACCCACTGGGAATTGAGCAATGGGTCAAGCCTGGGTGAGAATGAGTCACAACTGTTATCTCCAATGAACTGAAACTCTTATCCTAACCTATGCATGCAACCGCCACGTTTGGACCTTTACTCCATTACAGCCTCAGATACAAAATTGATGACAACAAAGTAACACACGTTTTAAAATGACACTAAAGTGATCACATCAGGGGGAAATGTGTTTTGTTATTTGCCTATAATATCCATCATGGCAGACATCATTCTGAGTGTGTCTGATAACACTCAGCAGATGTCACAGCAGAGAGAACCAATTTAATGGCTGTACACATACTCAGACGCCCAGCACAGTGATCTCTCTGAGTACCACAGTAAAATGCTGATTGATTGCATTAGATGTTTTCTATTGTTGGAGTGGTGGGCTTATGAGGTTTAGTGTGAGGGTTATTAACTAATGGAGGAGATAATCCCAGGTAAGAGTAACACGCTGGGACCCAATGTACAATGAACAGCCTTCACTTAACCTCAACCAAAATGCTGAGATCGCAAACCCTGGTGCCATTTGTCACCGGGCTTCGTTCTTAAGAGCCATTTGTGCCTGGATGGCTTTATTGGACAAGGAGCTACAGCTGGATCTGTGTGCAGGCTTGGATGGTAGTTCACAGATCAAGGTCAGCCAAGGAGAATGACTTTGATGTACCTTGTTGTCTTTGACATTGAGAGTAGCAGTGACTGTGGCTATAGGCTGATTAGTAATATGATATTGGGTTTGGCCTTCCGGTGATGGATCTGACTGTAAAGCGGGATTGAATGATTATTATGACGGCATGCATCAACAGGAGCATCTCCATGTCAAGAACAAATGGCCTGGAGGCTGCAGTATCTGCGGCACCTTTGCTCACACCATATGGCCTTTTTCTTCCTGTGGGCAGTGTAACAATGTTCTGACACTCAACCAGTCAGAGAATGAGATCGGCATCTGAGCGTGTGCAGAAGCTCCTGTCATCAGCAGCCCAGGGGAGCGCGGAGAGAGAATGAACCTCTGAATACACAACCATCACCAATCACCACGGCCAGATTGGGATGGACTGCACCATTCTGACGGAGCGGGAGGGGACAGGGGGGGTGTCACCATGAGGTAAACCCTCTCTGGCTTGACAGTGACATCAGAGCATCTGTGATATAATCCTCTTACTGTACGCTGTATGCTGTAATGGGTTAGGTGAGCTTCAGTTACGTCTCTCCCAGCTGCCCTGCAGAGCCACAGTGGAGGGACTCGAGGCAAAGATGACAGGCAGTTTGTAACCCAGCTCTGAATCTACACATCACATAGCCACTTTGTTCTCTGTTTTATATCTTTATTGAATGGATTGTAGCTGCTAGGAAGTTTATGATGCTCTTTATCGATTTACCGATGTTACGGTCAACGCCACGCTGACGATGATTTATGCCCGTTGCCATGCTCTTCCTCTCCATCCATCTCTTTGTGTTTTAAAGCTGTTTGGAAACAATGTGTGGGACCTCCGTGTTCAGATGCTGTTTCAGGCATGGATCTGGAAAAAACTTTTTGCTGTGGGAATACAAGAGTCTTTTCCTTTTGACTGTGCAGTGGAATGATGTTTTATGAGCACATAAGCTCATAAAAGCTCATAAGCTGTGATAAGTGTTGCCTGTGTTACTAACCTTTCTGTTTGGCATCATCTTTTATTATTCAGGTGGCGTACATAAGGATTGTCTGCCTCTGGCCCTCCAGTCTGCATCCACATTCTGTATAAAGATACACTGTGTTTGGAGTCCAGCAGCCCTTTAACACACTTACACAGGATTAGAAGTGAACAGCCTGGGGAACGGATGACATATAACACTCTGGTGGCGCTCACAAACTCAATATTTTTAGGAGCTCCAACATTTTCAAAACCCAAGCCATTGCATTCGCACCCCCACCGGCTTCCATGCAATCTTGTTTCAGAGAAACCTGAAGGTGGGGGGTTGGGGGTTGGGGGTTGTCCACACTGGATTCTGCCTATTTGGGGACTTTCAGTGCTGCTGTTGCAGCTGCTGAATTTCTCACAGTAGCAATTTCAAGGACGCCAAAGTGAATTACACATAGGAGTAGGGTCCGCATTAGGTAAAATCTCTCTGCCTAATCCACACAATCCCGTCCTCCTCAGCTAATTCCATATCAGCAATTCAAAAAGTGCTACAGCAAATGCCCACATACACACTCGTGCTGGCACAAAGACACACACACATATTGCCACACACATGCTTACGCATTCCCTTATCCTCTCACAATTGCACACACTCATATCCTCTCTCCCTCTCTCTCACACATATTTTTGTGAGCATTGATCTCTGATTTGCATGAGCAATAATTAAGAGGCTTGGGGATTAAGGGCACTATGCTTTCCTGAAGAGGCGCGCAGAGGGACACCAAGTACCAATTAGATAATTAAGCAATGACTAACAATTGCTCCCCAGCACATGTTCTTGACATTAAAGGATATAGGAGGTAAGGTATAAACGCAGGACGAGAGAAGCAGCTATCAGACCTCTGGTTGGTGGGATGTCTGTGTGGAGGTTGATACCAGAGCAGGAGGAGTGTGTGTGAACCAGCAGTCTGTCTGCATTTGCTCCATCCTTCACCCTGCTCTTATCCCACAAGGCCTCAGTGCCTTTCTCTTCCTCTAGTGTCTTATCAGGGGACGGCTCGTCAGGGACACACGTGCCATCGTTCTGACACTGACCGTGGGTCATTGAAATGCAAACAGAGAACACACTAAACCAAATGGGGTCGAAGAGCAGCAAATATTTGGCCAAGACCTTTTTTCACTGATGGAGCCAGCCTGTTTATGGTCGATGAAACAAGGTCAGAGCAGATGGCCGTTCAGAGCACAGAGCTTTCATTTTAACCGCCCGCAAGTCGGATCAAACCGATGTCGCTACTTGTAGTAGGAGGAGAGGATGTACAAGAGCTTGGGCCTGACCATGCAGTATTCTCGAACATTCTTGATCATGATGAAGCCAGTTTAACATCCGGAATACAATAATCAACTCTAAAACCAATTCAGTGTAAAATGAATGATCTCAAAAGAGTTTCACACTACTTGATATGATTCACAGGAAAGGTAAAACTGTTTGGGTAATACTGTGAGTCCAGGATGAAGAGAAGGGGCTGTTCTATGAACTGTCATCAAACTGTCACACTCAGAGGTTCAATCAGAGTCAAGCTAACTACAGGAGAGTAGCTCCCTCTATCTACCAAACCCAAAAGAGAAGGAGACTGCATGAACTTCTCTTTGAAGGTGCTACCTGATTGGTGCTGGGTCAGACCTAATGGTTTTGGAGATGGGCAGATACTTTATGTATTAGTCAGTCTATGAATAAGAGTCATACAGTATCATGTGTTGTTGGTGACACCGGAAACCTCAAAGCTACTCCTCCTAACAAGTCATTTAATCATGTATTGAAATACTTTCACTTTTCCCGCTACACTTCAGCGTGTTTGAAGACTTTTCAACAAACAGTATCTTGATATATCTTATTTTGAAATTCTGCCACTTGATTCTTGAAATTCCTTGAAATAAAGCGGTATTGAAGTTGTATTGAAACAGGGGAAATTATCATACTCACACCTCCCATTGGCATTTTCGTTCTTACTTGTTTCAGGGAAAATAGACTCAATACAAGAGGAAATGACTTAAAACTGAGATTTTTGCAGAGTACAGACGTTTGTTTGGGAGCTGCTCCAGGGAAATGCAGTGCTATGATATAAGGTGCTGCTGAAAAGATGAAGAGCTGCATACAGCATCTTTACACAGCTTTGATGGTTGTTGTTTTTAAGGAATCTGTTGCTGCTGAACTCCAATGTGATTCCCGAGGGTCAGATTCTCAGAGCCAATTAGACCTGAGCTAAAATGTGTTGTTTTTTTTCAGGTGTGGAACATGATAATGAAGTTAATCTGCTGTAACGTACAGTATTCTTCGTCATCCCATCCCTCCTGGAGAGTTCTGTTGTGACCTGACCGTCTCGCTCCATGGGAAATGATGCTTTTGACATTTATAGCTGCAGCACATCCATCCCTGACGCACTTGTTGTTTGCTCTTTGTTTTATTGAGCATGATGAGTCACTCTTTCCCCTCTACTGTCCAGTGCAGCCGACTCTGTTTCCACGGCGATATCCTCCAGACAGTAGCCGCAAGAGGATTGGATCAAATGGTCAAATGTGATGTGGCGATGGCAGACGACACGGACACAGTGGGCTTTCTAAACTTTCATTTCAGGCACTGACGCTTTGGGGTTCATTAACTTGCTCAGGGGCGCTTTCGCAAGAGATGTGGCTGCTGATGGACACACAGTGGCCGCTGCCAGGATTGAGCCTCTGACTTTTTGGTGACACTCGTCTCTAACCACTGTGCCACGATTCCACCCCAAGCACACGGGACCGTCCCAAAGCTTTTCTTTCTAATATCCTTCAAAGAAACAAAGGTTATCCACCAGTCATGGAATTGTTTTACTTATGCCGGTGAAAAAAACAAAAGCAGGCTATTTTTTATTCTTTTGGCTGAATCGCAGAGACAGAGACAGAGAATTTGGCCTTTGTTTGGCTATCATCTGTAGTTTTAATGAGGCTACCACACACGGGCAGTATTTTAACAGGCTGTGTTATGGCCTAATGAAGGGAGCGTTGGGTCAGACTGAATAGTAATGAGGCTATAGCTGCTTAGGGACGCTGCCTTCGACCGCCCATTAATCAGCACATTCCTCTCTCACACACTCTTTCTCCCAATCTCTTGCTCCCTCTCTTTCTCTCTCTCTCTCTCTCTCTCATCTTCATTTTCTCTCCTCTGTAATTACACAGCAAAATTCTCCCCACAGGCAGCTGACTGTGGATGCTCACAATACTCACTCTCTCGCTCTCTCTCTGTCTCTCTCCCACACACACACACACTCGCTTTCCCGTCTCTCTTCTTCCTTTCTCTCTCTCTCTCTCTCTCTCTCTCTCTCTCTCTCTCTCTCTCTCTCTCTCTCTCTCTCTCATCTTCCTCTCTCTCTCTCTCTCTCTCCTCTCTCTCTCTCTCTCTCTCTCTCCCACACACACACACACACACGCTTTCCCCCTCTCTCTTCCTGTCAAGGTATATCAGGAAGAGGCCCATTTCCTCCTCAGTCTCTAAGTAGTGCTGTTGAGTGAGACAAGGGTAGGCGGAGGCCGAGTCGTTCAAACAGACACGGAGGGGAGAGGTAGCCATTAGTGGAAACATCTCGGGAATAACTGTGTCTCCACAAACCAGAGGGTGTTGGTGTTTGAGTTTCCTTTTCACTGTAATCTGTTTGAGTGGTTTGAGTGCCTTAGCGATTGATACGTGACATCTATCCACCAGCGCGGGTAGACTAGCAACGCCACATCTGACGAATACACGAATGAAATGCTTTTCGAGCCTGTTGGTTGTGCGATGATGTCATTTCACAGTGTTCCTCATGAAAGCGGAGCAAAAGGAGTCACAAACAAAAGCAGTGACGTAATGTAGTGTAGTGGAGCTATGGAAACCCCTAACACAGCTGTCAATAGGAGGTCCTGGAACAATAGTGTTGGTACTCTATCTGACACGCGCCAATAAACAGAAGACAAACATAACGTAAAACAACAAATGCACATACAGTATTCTGTATACAGACCATCCGGCAAGAGAGAGGGGGAGAGACATGAGCACAGAGACGTTCAGAGCAACTGTGATTTGCTTCACCCCCAGAACACCCATGGTTTAAAGTTAGTGGGGATAGTTCCTGTGGGAGCTCCACAACCTAAACTATAGGATTGACTCATACATTTCTCTGCTCTATAAATGTGTCCCTTAAAAAAAGCTGCCCCCACTCGTGGCCGAGTAAATATAGATATGCAAGTAACAATGACTGAGTCTGCACCAGGGTTATTATAGTTTGGGATTTCCATTTTTACAGCCTATAGTTTTTTCATTTTAGTTTAGTGGCGGTGGTGTTTTTTAAAAGGTATAATAGTTGAGGTTCAGAGCAGATATTTTGTATTTCTTTGCAACGGGTGATACAAGCAAATCATACATTAACTTACTGTGCAACTTGCAACAATCTGCTTTTAAATGATTACCCTGCACATAAATAAAAAGACAAAAATATTTCACATATATTTGTATTTCAGTTCAGTTAATCCCACAACTTTCAGCTCAGCTTTTCCACTACATTCTCAATATCTGCCACCACCTGCCACGAGATGAAGATACCGTCTCAGTCTGGCTGCTTATGGGAGATTTGATTGTTTCTTTCAACAATTAGTAAACAATAAACAATAGAAGTTATTTAATACCAGCTCCTGTTAACAACGTTGGGTTTGTACAAAATCAAAAGCAAGCTACAAGTCTTTAAAAGCTTTGTTGAATGCATAAAAGTGCATAATGACGTTTTCTGCATTACATTTGCATCCATATCCATTGAGAACAACACTGAGGACTGACAAACCAATTGAATATACTGAGTTCTTGCAGAAAAGTAGCTGAGCAACCGTGCTACCGACTGTTCAAAGTTTACACATCACAGCCCCATAAAGCTGTCACGTCCGCCAGTCACAGAGCCGTTCAGCACCGACACAGAATTACTGCAGCCAGAGCATCAAATCAATATCCTCCTGTGCAATTACCCCATGAGTGATGTGAGCAGTTTGGTCTGACAGAGGAAATAATAAAGTCATCATACAAGTGACATCTAACCTCTGTGCCTCTTCCCATGCTGCTCTTCTGCCTGTAATGAAGAAGGAACGAGCGCTGGCAGCTTCTGAGGCGGCACTGAAAAGTCGTCTCTAATTGCACATTGTTCCTGGCTCTGTAAAGTGCTCCTGAACTATTACGATAATTGATTCTTTTCTGTGTGTCTTGTACAGCTACCGGACAACTTTCCTGCCCGGTCTGCCAACCGAATAATTTTGAAATGATTTGACCCCTCATCGCGGGCTGTAGAGATGGACACCCCTTCTTGCCAGTCTTCACCAGTCATTTGTTCCCAGTGAGGAGAAGGTCACCAGCTGTCCTTTTACCTATGCAATGCTGAGATAGCAATGAGTTGCCATGAAAAAGACTGCCATTCATTCTGCCAATTGCAGGAGAGTGAATCCACTGTACAGTATCAATAATGGGGAAATTTCCTCTCAATGAGTGTCAGTGATTAGGCCATTTTTCACCGTTTCCAATGAGCCACCATGCAGAAGAGCATCTACTGAGGCTATAACTCACTCATAATGAGGCCGCCGTCTTTTCTCCTCAAAACACATCTTAATCCGGCTTCAATGGATTATTACACTAAACCACTCAATTATAATCTGTCATTGTGAACCACTCAATTGGTTCACAATGACAGAATATAATTATAACTTCATTAGTTGTTTTACTAATGTATAGAACTGCAGTGAGCATGGCCGGTGTTGATCAGGAGCTGTGACACGTGTGACAGTTGGTATTGATTCATCCATAGAGCATTACATTACATTACAGTCATTTAGCAGACGCTCTTACCAAAATAGACTTATACAGGTGATAGTTGACACTATGTGAGGATCGAACCCACAACGCTGAGAGTGAGAGTCTCGTGCTCTACCAACTGAGGGTCCGGGAGTTGAGTGAATAGCCAATAGCCAATGGTGGAGCTTAGAAACACCCTCCAGATTGACTGCTGGGAAGCAGGTGGGCGTCAGCTGCCCTCGTACATCACAGCACTAACAGCCTCTTCTGCAGACAGTGGGGGGTGGTGGAGGTGGTGGAGGTGGTGTGGGGGGGGGTGTATGGCTTGGGGCAAGAGC
>CABFOS010075931.1:0-20433 GCA_900660315.1 Diretmoides pauciradiatus | reverse complement strand
GGAGGCTAGTGTGCCTGGATGTGTCAGAGAATCGTCTAGAGGAGCTTCCCTCAGAGCTGAACGGCCTCCTGGCTCTCACTGACCTGCTGCTCACACAGAACCTGCTGGAGACGGTCCCAGACAGCATGGGTGAGACATTAACAGAGGGACGTTGTCTTGCACTTAATAACTGGGTTTCCATCCAAGTATATTTATTAAAATGATCAACATTTAGAATTAGAAATGCTGGATGTAAACAAATTTCCATGGAATTCCTACAGTAAAACAAAGATATTTTTTTCCGCTCGCTTGAGGCAGGATTTGTTTTCTTGTTAGAGAAATGATGTGATGAATGACAATTAGCACACATTTGTCAGATACGTTTGCAGCCATCTGTCCCCAACGACCTCCTAGAAATGTCATACTCTGCCACTCCCATGTATACGGCGCCTGTCACTGTACTGCCATTAGGTGTTAGAATCTTGCTATGTGCATTTCTGTTCTTTTTTTGTCTGTGGACAGCATAAAATATAGCCAACATTAGCTGACACAAAATAACTATCAATTTCCCTTCCATTTGCTTGTCGGTGTTTTTCACTACTTTCACTGTTGAGGTTATTTGCTTCAACCCAGTCGATCGACCCAGTCGAGACCCAGCTAATTTCCATTTCACTTTTTCATTTTAAATGTCCCCTTAAATTCACTTGAGTGTTGGATGGGAATATAGCTAATTAAATGGAATTGATTGCCCTATTATATTGAGCACTGACCACCTGAATAGTGCTTCTTTGTGTGAATAAAGCATGCTTTTTTAGGTAGTTTGTCAAAGTTGGTCATTTCATTAGGCTGTACTGTTGATGAAGTGGACCCATGGGCAGACTCATTGTTGTATAGGTGACATTAGATATAGTGCTCTGCTTAACAGGAACGGCACTGCCTTCTACTGGGGGAATGATGCCAGTGATCATAGGCACAGTCAATTACTCTATGCATATCTGGAGACACCTAGGAGAAAAGAGTTTGGTGTGTTGTCTTTGCTAGTGTTGGTGGCTTGATGCTACAGTGTTTTAAATATATTGTGTTTTGTCTCTAGGTTGTCTGAAGCAGTTGTCCATCCTGAAGGTGGACCAGAACAGGCTAACCCACCTGACTGATTCTATAGGAGAGTGTGAAAACCTGACAGAACTCGTCCTAACAGAGAACCTTTTACAGGTAGGGAGTTGTGAACCACTTACAACGGCCATTTAATGATTCAGTGGGAATTAATGTGTTAGACATTAACATGAAAGACCCATTAACGATTATTAAGAACCACTATTGATTTTCCCCCTTCATTTATGAAATGGCTTCTGTTTCCCTTTTTCAAAGTCACTGCCTCGCTCACTGGGAAAGCTGAAGAAGCTAACCAACTTGAATGTAGACCGCAACCGATTGGGCAGTGTGCCCAATGAGCTGGGCGGCTGTGCCAGCCTCAATGTTCTTTCATTGAGAGACAACCGCCTCGGCAAACTGCCTGCTGAGCTTGCAGATGCCACTGAGCTCCATGTGCTGGATGTGGCTGGAAACAGGTACAGTAACCTTACTAAAGACTGAACTGTTACTGCACAGCAGCTTCTCATACCAAGGTCAAAGCCTTAAAGGGAAAGCTGAAATAGAATTTGCAAGTATCCTGCAGAGACACTATACCTACAATTTAGTCTTTTTAAAGTTGGTTCCAACATTGTTCCCTTCGTGTACAGGTTTCTGCAGGATCATGAGAATGTTATTCCTGTGAATTTAGGCATTTACCGATACATAGGATCTGATGTTATGGGTACCTAGACGTGTTTCTTGATGAAATCACACTATTAAATCTTGGTTTTCTGAACTCTAATTTTGGGTTTGATCACTAATTGAACCCTTCAAGATCATAGGAATAACATAGGAATTCTGTTTTATGGTTAATTTTCTTTTACTTTCACTGAATAAGAAATGTTATCTTTCTTCTCACCTTGCCTCTTCCTCTGTTTTGTCTTTACCCTGTCCAGATTACAAAACCTTCCTTTTGCTCTTGCTAACCTCAACCTGAAGGCCATGTGGCTGGCAGAGAACCAGTCACAGCCCATGCTCAAGTTTCAGACAGAGGATGATGAGCGGACAGGAGAGAAGGTGTTGACCTGCTACCTCCTGCCCCAGCAGCCTTCCCCCAGCCTGGGTGAGTAACATTGTTGCATAGCAAAAAAGGTTTTTCATTATTTTTCATTGGGCATCAAGAGGCAAATTCAGGTCAGTTGTTTAGGCATCAGACATTTCACTCTTGTATCCAACTTCATCACGGTTTACAGCACTTGAGAAAATACTTTTCTACAAATTTTTATTGAGCAACATCTACTTAATCAAATTAATTTAAAATGTCTACTATTTTGAAAATGTAACTTTAACTGTGAATGTTTGACAATTTTCTCACAACTCTCATGATCCTTTTCTTGTCTGCTCTGTCTTTACTATTCATGGTTTTGTTTTTTGGATCTATATTATTATATTATTGGAAGTATCTTATCTCCCAATGGATGGGACTCTTTGATCACAAGTCACAACCCGGTCTTACATAAATTATGGCAGACGTTTTCACTTTTACAATGTGTTTTGTTTTGGCTAGCTAGTTGTAACTTGCAAAACCACAAATGCAACTGTACAGAGTCTTTACTTGACACTATCCATCTAAGGTATGCTACTGTCTTCACAGTTCATTTTGACACCCTCCTCTCCTCCACTCTTCTGCTTCCTCTCTTTCTCCACAGAGAACTTGCTACAGAACAGCGTGGATGACAGCTGGACTGACAGCAACCTGAACAGAGTGTCAGTCATCCAGTTCCAGGAAGAGACCAAGGCGGAGGAGGAGGATGATGAGGCTGCTGCAGAGCGCAGGGTGAGGAGCTACAGTACAATGGCACAATGTCCCTTTCATTTCTTTGTTTAGACTTGTTTGATTTTCCTTGGTTCCTTGTTTTGATCTTTTTTTCCGGTTTTTCATCGCTTCAGGGCCTTCAGCGCAGAGCCACACCACACCCAAGTGAGCTGAAGGTGATGAAGAAGGTGATTGAGGAGAGGAGGAATGAAGCCTATACATCAAAACCTGACGGAGACACCGAGTTCCCCGACCAACACGTATGTGTCTGACTATTATTATGTCAGGTTTGTCAGCAGCTAACTATCTTTTGAAGATCGTTTTTCGTTTAAAAAATCTGGTTGGATGATATAGTAGTGAAATTGTCTGGTGAATCTGGGGATTTACTGGCAACTGTGGCCAGTAGACAAGAGTGACCCTGTTTGTCACACTATTAACCACCACCTTCACAGACATCACTTATAGATTGAAACAGAAACAGTATTTATGTGCGGAGTACTCAACCATTGGTGCAGTAGATCCAGATTTACTGAAGCTGATGTTGTTTACAGGAGAAGCGTCTGAGTGACCTTTCCAATCAGAGCCATGACTCCCAGGCCTCCAATAGCACAGTGTCAGCCAACTCCCACGAGGAGAGACGGGGCAGGACTGCCACCACCCACAGGGAGGACCTAGTGGACGGCCACTCACCCCAGGAAGAGGAGGAGCTAGATGAGATGGAGGTGGAGTACATTGAGGTGAATATTCAAAACAACGCTGTATCCCTAAGATTATGATCTGTGTAGAATTATGATATCTGATTTTTTAATAAGAAAGAAAAGTCCATATATTTGTAGAAAATGATCATTTCTGGTCCACCTTCCTCTGTTCTGCACTCTGACCCCTTTCCTTCTCCAGCCCACTGTGCACTTTGCGGAGGAGCCCATCATCCGTGGTGGGGATGAGGAGGATGAGGAGGATGGGGAGGATGGTGAAAGGAGCGAGGAGGAGGATGAGCGACCGGCTTTCCCCACAGAGAAGCAGCGTCTGATCAGGAAGGACACGCCACACTACAAGAAGCACTTCAAGATTACCAAGCTGCCCAAGCCTGAGGCTGTGGCCGCACTTCTGCAGGGCTTCAATCCTGAAGGCCTCAATGCCCCAACCCAGACTGCTAAGGATGAACAGGAGGATGAGGAGGAAGAGGAATGTATTGGGCCCCCTCAACACCATCGCAGAATGGAGGCGCCAGAGCTGGAAGACAGCCGGCACCTCCAGGTCAACTCCAGTCAAGTCAAGGTAAAGGAGAAAGCCCAGGGTGGGGAGGATGCGGGTCAGGGATGTGGGAGTAGCTGGTTACAAACCCTGACATATCAAAAGCAAAATAACTTGCCAAGTACAAATATTGTACATGAATTTATCTTGGTTAAATATGTGCACAGATATATCAAAAACTGGTGTAATGACATAAGTCCATATTCAGTCTGATGTACCGGGACACCAGGACCTCACATTCAGAGCGCAATTACTGCATACCACAAATGTAATAGATTTTTATTTTATTTTTTTAAATGTCAGGGGTGCATCATACACTTAATCAGTTTATTTAGGATAGCTTATACTTCAAATTCTCTGTCCATGCTGTTAGAATATATTAGCAATGGCTTGCTCATTGCCTCTATGCAAAGTCGTAACATGCATAGAAGCCCTCAACCACCTTGCAACTTGCATTCAGTTTGGAGTGGGCTGCTAGCACTTGATTGAGAAGGATCTGCATTGCATGCAGGGTCATTCTGCAAATGAATGCTTTGTCGGGAGTTGACTTTGTGGTCTTACTCTGCTACATACTCAATTGTTTCGTCTAAGAATAGCTCCCTCAAAGCTTGGCTTTCCCCCTGCTCTGTCCTCTGCAAGGACAAGATGTCCGCTGGCAAATGCCTACAAACACCGACTTTCCTCTTCATAAACCCTACATCACTTGGGTCACTTTAGGTATGATACAATAACAAGAAGATTTTGTGAGAAATTACAATATGCTAAGAAAAATGTTTGTACTTGTAGATGGATCAAAGTAATGTTTAAATATTTTGTGTTCTGGTGTTTAATGATGAGATGAAAATATCCTCTTGCCGTACTTTATGTATTGTCAACATGCCAGACATGAATTCTGGGTCTGATGTCAAATGTCGATGCCTTACTCCCCCAAACAGCTGCAGGATGAGTCTCGCCCAGCCGCTCTTGCGCCACACCTTTTGCCCATTTCAGTACTAAGCTTCTCACCATTATCATTTGCCGTCTCCTGATTTAATTGGTTAATGAACTTTTCAGCCTCCTGCCTTCATAACTTTGTATGTCTGTTTGTGTATTGAGTGAGTGAAGTCTGCTCCTGAAATATTGTTGTTCTAGGAAAATGAATCTCCTCATTGATTCACAGTAATCAGAAAGCCTCAATATCTTTTTGATTTGTCATGCTAATTGTGGAGATCTCTTAGAACATTATAATCAAAGCTTGTCATGTTCCCTGGTCCTACATCAGCAGGACCAGGGAGCAGTCAAATCTGCTACCTAATATTGATTGAATGAGATTTGTTTTTGTGTGAATGGTGTGTCTGTCTGTGCGACTGCCTTCAGACTAACCAGAACATTTATTGGCAGAGTTGGAATGTTGAGATCCATAAAGCCAGCTTTGTGTCATGGAGGCTGTTTCTTGTATGTAATGCTGGATTTATTTCAAGAGAATAGAATATTGTATAGAAGATTTCTCTCTGGTTCTTTCAAATGTAATTCAAAAAGACACAATTTTATCGTATTTATTGAACTCAAACTGTTGTTTGTTTTCTCTTTGTTACTGAAGGCGTTCAGAGAGTTCTCTTGATGAGGTCCTCCTTTGGCAAATAACTGTTTTCTTGATGAAGTCATTCAGTCTGTTGGTACAATTTAAACTCTAGCTTGCTTTTGCAGGAAAATGTGTTTTGTGGTGTTAAAGCTGGGGTTATTCTGGTTTGGGAGCCTTTGCTTTCTTTTGTCTACTCCTCTCTACGCTGTGTGGTATTTACTGTAGCTCAGCTCCTGGGTCTCGTCTTTCCACCTCTGCCTGTATTTGCTTCTGGTGGCTGGGGAGTGAATGTGGGATGGGCTCTGCTTCAAGGTGGTCCACCCCAATGGACTCTGAAGTCATACAACCCGAAAGCAGACAGTGGAGTGTTTGGTTTTGGTTGCTGAGGTTAATTGAAAGTGCGAGTGTGTGTTTTTGTTTTCATTTATTTTGTTTTGTGTATGCGTGTGTGCATATTTTTATTTTTGGCCTCACTAATCCGCATGCCTCTCGCTGGTTCCTGTCCTAACAGGGGGTGTCATTTGATCAAGTCAATAATCTGCTGATTGAACCTGCTCGAATTGAGGAGGAAGAGGTCTGTACCTACTCTTTCCCATCCAGTCTCTCTTTCTCTGTATCCCTCACTCACCCACTACTTCACCCACGGGCATTCAGAGGGGGAAAAGCAACCCACAGAAATTCATGATTAATCCATGCCAATCACTAGGGAAGCGCTCACCATAACTCATTCATGAGATGGTCAGCGTGGTAGAACCTGGATGCAGTGGCTACAAAGTTTTTACATCATTTTTTCATGTCCAGTGGGCATTACAACATTATTACATCTGTGATAATAAACTTGCGAAGAGGTTTGACAAACTTAATGAAGGAAAACTATTGTCAGGGTTCCAGTGCATCCTGGGAAAGTTTAAAATTGAAAGATTAGTCTTCCAGACATGGACAATTTGTGGACAACATTCCAAATAGTGGTGGACTGTCATTGACATTTCATTCAATAAGCTTGCATCTTTGCTCAGGCACTAAAGTCTCTTATTCTATTAACTGGAATCTAATTAAGCTAGCTTTGGCTAACAACATTAGCTGACTGCTTCCATTTGATTGTCTAGTTCTGTGAAGCAAATACAAAATACAACCAATTGCAAATAGGTTACCTCCTCAACATAATGTTGCAGGCTATGTTAATCACTTTGCCTTCCTATTCAGTTTGTGTCAGCACTGCCAGTGCTACTCTCAGGAGCACAGACTGACCAATGCCATGTGCTGGTGGTGTCATTCATTAACTCAATTTCAGCGCATGACAGCATTAAATCTTCGTCTTTTATAAACTACATTGATGAGAAAAATCAGGTATGAATTCCAACTTTCCAGCATCATATCACCTGAAATAACTTTTAAATAACATTGGTGGGCTGCCAAAATACAATCATCCCTGATGCATCATAGAAAACTGGATGTGCCACATCTGTAAAATGTATTTCATTATCTTAAGAAGCATAACAAGATTGTGTGCCTCTACAGTACATCACCCTCCCAGGGCTTTTTCCCCTGAAATGCTGGCACTGCATGAGACAATGAGAGCACTGTGAAATTTAATTGCTTTGATTGCTGCTCAGAAAAGCGGTTCCTCGGAACTGGAACCCTGACGGTAGACAGGGTGGTACAAGCCCCAGCCCTACATCAGGTTCTACCACACTACGCCTTCTCCTACCTTTCCTCCGCGTCTCTTTCTTTGCTCCTCTTCATCCCCTGTCGACGCTGTGTTGCCCTGGAGTGAATGGGCTGGTTGTGCTGTAATGATCTGCAGCACCATCTTCTTTCAGGTTTTTTCTGGGTATGCAGAGATGGTAATGTAAAAAATGTGGATGTGCCAACCAGAAGAAGAGTCAGAAGAGCGCTAGATGAAGAAGTGCACTCCTCGATAGTGCCACCTGTGCTGAATATGTGCGTGGTTGTTTTGGCTTAAAAGGACAAAATATACCAATCTGTTGTATTATTTAGTTTTTCTGTTTTAAAAATAGTTTTAACATCAGTGTTATTTTTCGAACACTTCAGCTGTATTTTTTCACTCTCTGCACTTGGTAAGCTCTAGAAAGCTCCTAGAACAAGCTAAAGGTCTTAAATATTGCACATACAATCCTAAAGATATGTAATAGACTAGAATTTTGTGTGTGTTTTCGTTTTTCAATACTATATTATACTGTATTTATGAATACACTGCTATGCTATTTCGCATTGGGGAAGACTTATAGAAACATTTCAATTCACTTAAATTCACTATTTTTATGTTGTAGCATATATAGTTCAACGTGAGTTCATGAACAGTCAGTGAAACATTAGTTGGTCTTTGTATCTGCAAACAACACAGTTTCCCCCCCCCCACCCTCCATGATTGCAGGCCAGATTACTTATTGAAAGGTTTTGATATAAATGATTACGGATACCCAGGGTAGACCTGTATTGGACCTCATATATTGAGGTATGTGAAATATGAATGTTCTAAATTTATAGAATTCCTTGATGCCACACAATATAATTTTCAATAGAATTTAAATCTGATCAGCCACATGTGTTTGCATTGGAAGCAAGTTAAACAAATGCTTTCATCCACCGGCCACAGTGGCTGATTGATTCCAAAAGTCACTATGTTTTAGAATACAGTTTGACCTTTGATCAATGGCTGGTTACCAAAGTGGTAAACAAACTTTGCCAATTCATACCTAAATGAATTGGACATCAGCCGGAGTGGTGGTGGCATATATTTATATACCGATAGTCATATTCATATTCATCTGTTTTCTTATGTCTCCTAATAATAATGGCAAGGCCTGGGCCGTTATCCACAGGCTGTACTGACAGACCACATTGTTACATGCATACATATGTTTCTAACTTAGGTTATGATATGAGACATAAGAAAACAGATGAATATGACTATATGATATATGCCACCACAATATTAAATGATAAACATGCTGCCATCTCAGAGCAAATGAATGCCCATTGCTTACCTTAATGTATCATGGGCTATTATGGACATGCTCGAAATCTTCAGTGTTTCTACATACTGAATTAGAAAGGAAACACAATCTGGTAGTACATGGCAAAATATTTATTTGGCGTTTCTGTGCATGTGTTCAAGAAAGGTTTGCATTGTTTCCTTTTAATGATCTTTGATGTCATATGAAGATGCTCACAGAATAGTTGTGATATTCATTCATGTCTACGTGTGTTTGCTCAAGAAATGTATGGGGACTTGCCAGTGAGTGCATGCAATCTTATTAGAAGGAATGGCAGCGTACACCTCTCCAGAGACCCCACAGCCTTCTCGCCACGTCCAGGACACAGTACACTCTTCTCTCCTATTACTCTCTCACTTCCACCTGTCCCTCATCTCTTCCACTCTCCCCATTCTGCATGGCTTGCACATATACAGCATACACATATTCAGTCTGCTGTGTTATGAGTTGTTATTCAGTCTCTACCTCCCTGGTTTGACATCGTCTTATGTTTAAGCCCCTTCCCACCATACATTCACAATACACAGTGTATGTTTTCAGTATGAGACTAGCCTCTGTGTGTCTGATTTAAAAAGACAGTATGTGTGTTTCCACTTTAGGTCCTTGGCCTAATGTCAATTAAGGGGTATATAATAGAAGAGAAGTTATTTGGCACCAACGTTGTTTTTGTTTGGCCTTGCTGCTTTTAATCTTTTCCAAAATGTGTTTAAAGTAAAATCCAGTCAAGACAAAATCATCAAACTGCCACTTTAATTGAGATTTGCCTTGAGACCTGTCAAAGTGCCTGTCACATCTGTCTGTCCATCCTGTCTGTATGACAAGTCTCATGCTGCACTGCCCAGATTGGCGCCACCCTCTGGCAGTAAGAGGGAGTTCACCCACAATTTGCAACTACTGAGGTCTAAGCAATGAAAATAAATGACACTTTGCTTACATATATATAGCAATCAGCTTAATGATTTCAAAGTACAGTTAATAATGTTAAAGATGATACAAAGTCAAAGTAATTGGGATGTTGTGGGCTCCTCTTCCTCTCAGTCTGTCTTGGGTTAAGCAGTGTTTTATCAGGGTTTTGCCACTAGTTGTGCTCACCCCCCCACTCCTGAACTTGCAGCACACCCTGACCATCCTACGACAGACAGGCGGCCTGGGTATCAGCATCGCTGGAGGGAAAGGATCCACACCTTACAAAGGGGACGACGAGGTAAGATCTATAACTGGATTCTGTAAAATAGACTTTAGGGAACAAACAAACAAAAAATTTACAAATTATTTTTTTGTCAATAGGGAATCTTCATCTCCAGGGTGTCTGAAGAGGGCCCCGCGGCCAGAGCAGGGGTCAAAGTGGGAGACAAACTCCTAGAGGTAATGTCCTGTGTGAACACATCCCGCACTGTGGTGAACTGATGGCTAATAGATGCTTTTCTGTCTCTCTCACTCTTTTTGTCTCTAAATGCAATATGCACAGTGGGAGAAGAGTGTCTTCAGTGAAACATCTCACTACAAAACAGAGGAAAAGTAGCTAAAAAGAATATCAAATATCAACTTCTATCTCTGTCTGTTTGTCTCAGGTCAATGGAGTTGACCTCCATGGCGCAGAGCATCACATGGCAGTTGAAGCTCTCCGCAGCTCTGGGGCTACAGTTTCCATGACGGTGCTGCGTGAGCGCATGGTGGAGCCAGAGAACGCCATCACCACCACACCACTGAGGCCCGAGGATGACTACTTCCCCCGGGAGAGACGCAGCAGTGGCCTACCCTTCTGCATAGAGTCCAGTCCCAGTGGGCCCCGGCAGCGGCTCTCCACTTGCCTGGTCCGCAACGACAAAGGACTGGGCTTCAGCATCGCTGGGGGCAAGGGCTCCACGCCCTACCGCACAGGGGATACGGTGAGACACACATACACACCCCTCACTCACCAAGCATAACTCACTTTCTTGGCAGCAGGGTGATGCAGGGAGTAAGGACAACGGAGAACCTTTGTCAAGCCCCTGTGTCAACAGCATCCACCCTGCTGAAGTGTGCTTGATACACTGAATCCCTACCAGCTCCAGACACTACACTTTGACCTTGTGGAGAGGGGCAAGCAAAAAGAATTTCCCAATGGGCATCAACTAAAGTATTATATTATAATATTGATTATATTATATCAGTCTTTCTTTTCTAAAGGTACTGGCCTGAGACAAAGGGCTATATATACTTAGAATGTGAAAATCTTTCTATGATCTGTGTAAAACTGACAATTGCATGCAACAGAAGAGTTAATTCAAGGGGGAGAAATGATATTTAAGTCCTAATGATCTGAAGCTAAATATATAGTCTTACACAATCACTAGATGCCTGATTTGCATCTGTGGTGTTGGATTTGGGAAGTTGGGTCACAAAGTGTTTGCAGTGATCTGTCTTTTTCACAGCATCTATTCTGGCACCAGCGTTTACAGCCGTCACCAAGGAGACAGAGATATGAATAGCGAGCCTTGACACTTGATAGGGGCACTGTAATTGGAATGGGAAGAAGTGCAGGAGGGGGGAGGTGTATATTTGGGCCAGTGCATGGGCCTGTGTGATACTGCATTGAACAGCTCGAGGAGCCCCCAAGGAGGAAAGGACTCATAAACCTTTGATTTAGGCAGGTCTGTAAGTCTTGCCTCTCTTTTCAAAAAGCTTCTAAAGTGGATGCAGTGACTCTCAGCTATCGCTTGGTTGTTACTTGATCCATGGAGGTAGCGTGATAGACTTTGATCCTGGATGTTTTCGTGGCCGTTTGTATTTTGGTGAGCCAAGTTCAGAGTTCAGTGGGTTTTTATTTGGTTAAACAAATTTTGCAACTCCACTAAGCAAAAGGACAATAGGTCCCTGGGGTCACGCTTGGAGCTGTTTGTGCCATAGCTTCCTTTGTCTTGATTTTATTGTGGTAATAATTGTGGTGTTTTTTTTTAAAGTAGGCTACATCATTTTAGCTAGGTTGGCTTGCTGGGCTAGAAAAGTACCTCTGTGAACCTCGCTAGCAGTAATGAGTGTGAATAAAGGAGTTCTATGTTTGGTTTGGCTGTCAGATCCACCATGGGATGTCCCTTGCTGACCGTCTGGTAACCCTCCATAGAGACAGGCAGCGATTCATTGTGGCATTGCAGTCTGTTGTTGCACCAGACTCCGTACCACAAACCCTGTCTGGTTCAGGGCAGAGGTGACCAGAAAAGATCTATGGAATAATTGGATAGCCCTCCTGAATAATTAAGCGGATTTTAATTACAGTAACATCTCATTTAACTGTAGTTCTCTAAAGCAGACTGATAAAAGTACATGTTCTATTTTAAAACCAAAGTACAGGTGATTTATCCACAGATTGTAATCACGTCTTCTCTCGTTTTTAGGGGATCTACATCTCTCGCATCGCAGAGGGCGGGGCAGCGCACAGAGACAGCACACTGAGTGTAGGCGACAGGGTGCTCTCTGTGAGTACTATTTATCCCTTCCACATCTCCATCTCAGCATTACATATAACTTCTTTTGCTCTTCCTGCTTCAATTCAGGCCTAACTGAAGTAAGGCCAGCAGTTTCTGTATCTGTGATAGATAATCGGTGTTTCCTGTACAATGTTTTTATAGATATGGGAGTAATTTTGTTTCGGAGACCCATGTTTTCTCCTGTGTAGGTGTTTAAGAACGTCTCTCTGACTGGTTATTTATATCCTGATACATAACAATTGTGCTGTAATTGCTACTTATGTTTTGGGTGAGCTGAGCAATAAGGCCAGATGATGTTTTCATTGTATTTGCATTGTTCTACAGTAGTTACCCAAACTAATGTAATAACCCTGCAGAGTGACTTTATCCTAACTTTACTTCACTGATGTCATCTTTGCTGTGTGGTAGAGAAGTTTTAAACTTTCCCTAGCAAAGTTGCCCACAACACTGCTTAATCCCTGAAGGCAAGTTCGACCTTGTCCAAAACAGCTGATGGATGGGTTCCACACTGATTAGATGCAGACAATTACCTCATCAGACCAGAATTCTACTCACACAAATCAAATCCGTGAATAGAGAAACTGTGCTAATCTTGTCCTCAAACTAAATCTAAGCAATTTAGCTGATATGTATCAATGCTAAGGGGTTCCTGCACGACTCAATGTCTTCTGCTCTGCTAATCATACTCCAAGCTTGGCTTTGCATTCCCATTCTGTTAGCATAGTGATAACTCTGACTTGTACGTCTCTTAGTCACACCCATGCAAACTGTATTTAATCATTGGTCAAGAGGAGACCCTTGTGTTTGAACTGAAATCATTTTGACAAGTCTTGAGAATCCTTTGACTGTGACACTGTGTCCTGCCATGTCTCTGAAAAAGCTACTCCTTGCTAGTAGCTCTGACTCTTGGAATCTTCTTTCTCGTAAACCCTGTTTTCTGTGAATCCTAGAATGCCTGAATAATCCTTTGCTTTCTTTCTGGGTTTACTTTTCCCTTCCTCTGGCTCTACCTCTTGTAGTTGTTTTTCTCCCTCTCTATCTCTCTCTCACACTCTCTCCCTCTGCATGCTCTGCTCACTAATGCATAACTTTATGCATCTCCTTGCCTGCTTGGTGGTGGGTGTGGTGTTGGGGTGGAGTGGGTGGAGCCGGTGGCCCTGCTGACATGGTAAATGCATGCATTACCACAGCAGCAGCCGCGGCAGCATATCAGCTGGTAAGAGCTGGTACTGTCAGGTCAGTGCTGACCTCTGTTTGTCACTTTGGACCAGAGGACAGCCTCTGTGAAAGACTCCTGTCATTAAGTTCAGAGTCACGAGGATTCATCTACAAACACGTGTTAATACAACCAATATAAAAGGAGACTACCAAGGACTTCCTTGCTTGACTTTGCTGACATAAGATCAGACTTTGGTTACAATACACACTGCCACTTGTGTTTTTAAGTAAGCAAAGGCAAGAAGGGTTGAAAATGTTAAGTTGTTCAGGTTGAGAGATAGGACCACATGCATTGATAAACTGATTTTTATTAGTATGTTGGAATAAAATTGCTCAAGCCTTTCTTTCTTGGGAACTTTTTGCCAGCTTGCATTGCCTGCGGCAGCCCTCTGTTCCCCACTGCTGCCTTTCTCTTCTCTGTGCCTGTTCCTATTGCTCTGTAAAGGTCATTGGTCCTTTCTCAAATAACATCACATAAGTGCACCCGCAGTATAGGTGTTCACAACTTATCAATGAATGAATACTAATACCATGAGACAAATCAAAATGTATCTTAAAATTATGAAATGGGTTTAGTGATGATGATTTTCATTCTGATTAGAGACAATTGTTATGGAAACATCTGGCATTTTCACCCTGCATTCGTACCTTAATACCCATCATGCCCCTGTCCTGGTGGCTAGTGCTGCCCATTGTCTTTGAGAGCCTCTCGGTGGGCTGACTCCGTACCTGGTTGGTTTTGCTGTTAATGCAGATCAATGGTGTAGACATGACAGAGGCCAGGCATGACCAGGCAGTAGCGCTCCTTACCGGCACCTCTCCCACCATCACCCTCCTGGTGGAGCGAGACCAGGCTGCACCGGGGGGCTCTCCGGGCCTGTCCCGGGCCCGGGCACATTCCCCCCCACCCCCAGAACCCTCCAATTCTCCGGACCAGGAGGATCCCACGGATGAGAACTTCTCCCCACATGGGAACCACCTGAGCCGACTGGAGGACGAGTACCCCATCGAGGTGAGACCTCTAAGAGAGGGAGAAGACAATGTATTGAATGTCCAGCTAGTTTTAATGGACCATACTGTAGAATCCTCATTGGAGCATTCAGCGTTAATGTCCTCTAATTTGGCCCTTCATCCTTAATGCTGTCCAGCTCCAGAGAAGATGGTGCACGGTATGAAGGCTTTGTTAAGCTGTTTACTGTAGAGTATGGACTGGCAATATCAGCTGTATCATTCCCACTCGTGAATAATTCAAAGATATTGCTGCTTGTTCCATCAATAGGTGTGTAGACCTTTGCAGTGTCGTGTGTGCAGTAGAAGTAGGTTGATTAGTTTGTTAGACTCGGATGTAGGTAGGTAAAGAGTTAACACTTACAAACATGCAGGCTTGAAGGCCTCATGTATCAGTAGGTTTTATCCGGCCGTCTGTAGAACAATGTACTTTCAAATTGATGCTTCATTGATTTCCTTTGGTTACACTTAGCCAGGTGGTAAGAGTCATGTTTCCATAACAACTCTATTTCTTATGCTAACAGGAAGTGACCCTGATGAAGTCAGGTGGTGCTCTAGGCCTGAGCATCGTGGGAGGCAGCGACCATGCCAGTCATCCGTTTGGCATCAATGAACCTGGCGTGTTCATCTCAAAGGTATAACTTTAAAAGACCTTTGTACAATAGTTGTACATTTCTTTGTTTTGCAATTTCTCTCTCCGTTTCTCTCTTGCCATCTTAAAATTTGTTGTGCTTTTGCTACTGTTGTGTTGTGTCTCACTCCCCATGCCTCATCTCATTAGGTGATTCCTCATGGCCTGGCATGTCAAAGCGGATTGCGTGTCGGGGACCGGATATTAGAGGTGAACTCTATTGACCTGCGTCACGCCACACACCAGGAGGCTGTGCGTGCCTTGTTGGCCAACAAGCAGGAGATCCGTATGTTAGTACGCAGGGACCCTTCACCACCTGGCATGCAGGTGAGTCAACCCACGTAAACAAATATGCTTATATTGACCTGTATCAGCACACACACAGCAACACACACAAGTGCAAGCACAATGCATACAGTGCCTGATGAGCTGTGTATGCATCGCCGCAGGAAATTGTCATCCAGAAACAGCAAGGGGAGAAGCTTGGGATCAGTATCCGTGGAGGGGCCAAGGGTCATGCTGGAAATCCTTTCGACGCCACAGATGAAGGAATCTTCATCTCTAAGGTACTGAAGCTGCACAACTCTGCACTTCTCATTTCTTTGTTACACAAGTGGAGGCTTTTGGAGTGTAGTTTGAGGAATTGGAGGAGCTAGCTAAAAAGAAGCACCTCCTTTCATTTAGTTGAAAAAGGAGCAGCTCCTTTTTAGCTACAGTAGCAGCACCAAGCAACTGCTTTTGTGTAAGTGGCATTTTACTAACTTTGAAATACTTGCAAGTTGTTACATTCACCATCTAATGTCCTGAGAGCTAAAAGCATGCTCAGTTTTAGTGCTGTCTCTATGAGAATAAAAGGGGCAAATACACAGAGAATCAAATGGGTTTGAAATAAATTGTGGCCTGTCTGCAACAAAAGGATTTTTAATAGTGATTTAAAAGATAACATGAACAGGGTGTTCTAAGGACTATGGTGCTTGGACGACAAAGGTCTGGTAAATACAAGCAGCCTCAATCATTAGTATGACACCCTATGTTAAGTCCCTCTTACCACATTTTGGTTAATATACACATAGGTGAGTTCGAGTGGTGCCGCCGCAAGGGACGGCCGTCTGCAGGTTGGCATGCGCATCCTGGAGGTGAGCAACCACAGCCTGCTGGGGATGACACACACGGAGGCGGTGCGTGTTCTCCGTGCCGTGGGAGACACCCTGGTCATGCTGGTGTGTGACGGCTTCGACCCGCAGAATGTGGCTGCTGTGGAGGTGAGACACTATGAGGAGTCAGTGTTTAACATGGTTATGGCCTGGATGTCTGAAATATATATTGAAATTCTATAACGTTTAATGAATCAGTGTCTGCATCGGTAGAGTTCAATCCCGAAATGTCATATGTTCATTTCAAACAATATCCCTAGAATAAGAGATGATCCATAAAAGCCTTTTATCATTTTTGTCAAGTAATAAAGTTATGTTTAAAATGTTTTAAAAAGTATTGTTTTAATTGTTATTTTGTACATGTGTGCTTGTGTCCTCTTCCAGGCATCCCCTGGCATCATTGCCAACCCATTTGCAGCAGGCATCGTCCGTAAGAACAGCATGGAGAGCATCTCTTCTATAGACAGAGACCTGAGCCCAGAGGAGATAGACATCATGCAGAAGGTACAGCACTCATACTACACCACATCTTTCTGTGTGCAGTTTAGGTCAGCTAGCCATTAGCTATTGCACCTGGATGTGTCAGAGGCACACTAGAGATTTATTGCAAAATTACTTCTGTTTATTTATTTTTCCAAAAAAGGAGGATTGTACTGTATGTAACAACTGGGGAAAATTTGTTTTTGAGCTATGAGAATATGCTTAATGGCAACTGAATGTGTCTTGGGGCTAGGCAGCAAGAGTTGATGATACTTGAATAAAATTAATATCAAATATATACCCCAAACTTGTTAAATCCCTTGCAATTTTTGTTGTAGTGGGAGGTGGGGTTTTGGTTTTCGGGACCAAGGTTTACTGCGAGTCCCTTATCTGTTGGGTTTGAAAAATGTCTTTTGTTTTGATACTTGCTTTGATACTACTTGTTTAATGGTCCTAAGGGAAGCTTCTTACAGAGACATGTATGCTCAAGTGAAGTGTTGGCAGAGGTCTATGACATGAGCTGTCATCTCCATGATAACCAGCTGGATGCTTCTGGCTGGTTTGTCATTGACTTAATAGAGGAGCACGAGATGCTAACTACACCTTTATTGAGGAGAGAGAGAGAGAGAGAGAGAGAGAGAGAGAGAGAGAGAGAGAGAGAGAGAGAGAGTTGTGGTCTGTGCGTCTGACCAGGGAGGAACAAGGCCAATACCTAATAAAGACATGAGGAGCAGCACTTTCGCTATTTTGGATGTCAGCAAATCGTTTTTCTGACCTTCTACATTGGATCTCGTCATACATCTCCTACTGTATGTGTGTATGTAATGCTATCTCAACCAAAACAAAGTCAAGGACTGTTTCATATCCTTGAATTGATTGATTGATTTATTGATTGAATGTCATGGTTCTGTGGTTCTTCCACACACAAATTGCATAAATCTAAATTGTGCAGATAAAAAACACAAAACAGGTTGGACTTAATTGTATGTCCAATGCTTTAACAACGTTTTGCATGTGTTTTTAAGTCTCACTCTACTAAACCTTCCTTCTCCAGGAGTCTGAGATGGTGAGAGAGACATCGCAGTGGGAACGAGAAGAGATGGAGAAAGTGGTGAGTGAAAATGAAAAAGCAAAATTATATCTGTCATATCACTAAAATTTATTTCTGGCAATACAGACGAGACGGAGAATATAATTCATAGTTCAGAGACACTGTAATGGGTAGAGCTTTAGTTTCAGATGCTCAGCTCTGTCTGTTATTGGGTGAATGAAGCTTCTCTGCGTCTTGTGTTGCTATCGTGTTTACTGTAACAACACTATTCCAACAATGTCCTGCCTTGCATGCTTTTTCTGCTCCTATAGCAAATGAACAGAGCACTTTCTAATGTGTGCGGGTTCTATCCTTTCTTTCCCTCTGTTTGTTCTCCTCTCTCCTCCACTTTCGGTGTGCCTGGAATCACCATCCAATCATCCCACCTCCATCCCACTCCTCCACGGTTTTGTCTTTTTCCTTTTCATCTTTCACACTCATTTATTCCCCTGTGATTCCTCCACCTCCTCATTTCATCCCTCACGCTCATTATTCATTACGGTGTGGCTGCGTGTGGTTGGGTGTCTTCCCTTCTCTGCTCTCTTCTCCCCCTCCTTTTTCTTGGTGAAGGAGCGTATGCGCTTGGAGCGTGAGGAGGCAACTCGCCTGCTAGAAGAGGAGACTGAGGTGAGGCACTCCTCAACGGGCAGGTCCTCAACCAAACAATCTCCCTGTCTGTGTGAAAGGGAGGTCTGACCACAAATACCACAGCACTGCCTCCACGAGATCTTACCTATCTTACCTACTTATCTATTTAAATGCACCGTCTGCTTTGTTTAGAGAAATCTTTCCATTGTCGGGGGCATCCATATACAGTACCGTCGAGTGAAAATCATCACACCTGGTTTTCCTAACTTGAATCAGTCCTAAGCCATTTTCGAGACGGCTTAATTTTACTGGGGAAGGTCCTTGGTATTTATTTCTCACGGTATCCGTAATTGTAATCCAGTATGAATTCGTCATTTTCCAAAGTCCAAAATCAGAGCAAATTACTTATGTTTTCCAGCAAACTCAGCTCATCTGATAATAGCAATACAGAGATACAGATTGACGTCTCCTTAATGTTATAATGCAGTACATGTTTGGTGGCAGGCACGCTACGACCAGCGTGAGCGTATATGTGGAAGTTTAGATCATGACGTTGTGCATCTTTGCCATAAGCAGTAATTTTAGGGAAATCTCAGAGATCCTTTACCCTGTACAAGTGGTTCTCTGGAGTTACACACATAACCTCCCCCAGAAAAACTAATCCATTATGGAGTGTTTTAGTTCAGTGTAAAAGATACCTCCGCTTTGTTCCTCTCTCACCTTTGATTCTCTGTATTTCCCTGTAGAACATTGGCACTGGGCCTCTAAAACTGGACTACAAGACACTGGCTGCACTGCCCACCACCAGTCTGCAGAAGGTCAACAGGGTAGGTCTCACTATGTCAGTGATTGAGCCTTTGTTCTAGTGTCCACGAGTTCTGATGCTAAATTAGGATGTGACTCATGTTTGTTTGTGATTAAGGGTCTTTAGAAAATAATGCGGTCTTCATAAGCCCTCAGGGCTTGTTTTCTCTGAGCAGAGTTGTAATCAAAAATGAAGAAAAATACACCGCTCACCTGGTATCGACTTAGCTGAGGTGCTGGAGCTAGAAAATCGCAAATTTAATGAAAAAGGCATACGCACTTTTAATGTGCAAGCTTTCGGTCAGAGACCTTGTTCAAGGCATCTGAGCAGAGTTGTAAAATGCCTGTATTTTTGTCTGGGCCATGTTGGAAATGGCCTTCATGGCTTAGAATAGACTTCTTCATGGAATCCGCTGTGTTTATCCCCCGGGAAAACCCTCAGTGACCCAGAGCCAACCAGTTGCCCCACGAGGGCAAGAATGTTAACCATGTGTAGGTTAACAGTTCCCACATTCCTGACCAATAACTTAAGGCTCACTCTCTACCCAAGGCTGACCCATATAACTGATCAACCCAATGTAACTTTGCTCAAGAGGAGTTAACAAGGGCAGCTGGAGCCCAACAAACATGTCTTGGATTGAAGGAATAACATGAAGACCAAACTATCCCTGAGAAACAATGGAAGAACGGAAAACTAATGGATGAATGTGTGTAAGAAGTATGTGAAGACCAAGGCCCTGCTGAGAAAAGAATGGAAGATTAGTCAAGAATAAAAGAATGGAAATGTAATGGCCAAACAAATGAAACAAATGAAAGAACATTTACAGTACAAAGAAGGGGGAAATGACAGTAAGGATGATCTGGGACCGTGTTTTCCATGTTATCAGTTTACTTCGGTGGTGTTAAGGCCTCTACACACCGAGCAGAACCGCCGGACGTCGGGCCAACGTCACGGTCTACGGCAGAGAAACTTAAAAAAGTGATGACTTGTTATTGACGTTTCATTTAGCAAGCCCTGTAACCTGTTTTTGTTTTTTCAGTCACTGTGGCATAGGTGCAATGAATTATAGTCATTATAGTTCAATAACATGCTTTTGGCGCTAAAAATCTTACTTACTGGTAAATCAACTTCATAATGAATCCAGAACAAGAATTTACTTGACAGACTTTCACTTTACATAGACAGACTGCCCAAATATTACCATTGTATGGGAAGCACTACTGGTCTGAAGGACACAGGCACTGTTCTACAGTAGCACTCCAGTCCCAAGACTGATAAATAGAGGTGTGAGTGT
>CABFOS010075930.1:0-15027 GCA_900660315.1 Diretmoides pauciradiatus | reverse complement strand
AGATTCCTTTCAGCTGTTCTTCCCAGCGCACCCTCATACAGGAGTTGGGAGAAACAAAACACTAAAGAATAAACTGCTGAAATGTATCTTTAATGATTGCTAATTAGTCCAGGCAGAGCGGCCTTTAATGATATGTGCGAGTACAAGAGTTTGGACCATAAATCATAGCATTATTAAAGAGTGCTGCTTGTCACCGGCAGTTATAGCCTGCTTCCATAATGGCTTCCATTATAAAGCAACTTGGCAGCTGTCAGCTGTTTTCTTGTAATTAAACAGCCAATGAGCAGCTAATTAAGACATATGTGTATGGAGCAGTAGAGTGGGGCATGTTAATGATGTGCTGGAATCAATTCATTAAGTCAAAGGATGAGGAATCCAGTCGGTGTGCGTGCTCCATCCTTTAGCACTGTACATGCCAGCACTGCGTTAATCAACGCTAATAACCCCACTGAAGAAGAATACCATCCAGTGTGCATCATGCCTAACCAAACACACCACCCCTGTGCTGTACATACTGATGGGTAAAATAGCACCATGACAGTGTTATCTAAATTGTTTGGCAACAACAACAAAAATTCCAGTAGGACTAAAGTAAATCAGTAGCTATGCCACTAATGAATTTGGTCAGCACTGAACCACTATAAAGCTGAAATGAGCTCCAGTCCTGGAACATCTTCCACCCACGGTGCCTCATACAGTAACCCAGTGTATTTCCATGTCCCTGTCCTGTGCAGGGCTTCTTCAGGAGGAGTCAGCAGAGCAATGCGGCCTACTCGTGCCCCCGTCAGAAGAACTGCCTGATCGACCGTACCAGCCGCAACCGCTGCCAGCACTGCCGGCTGCAGAAGTGCCTGGCAGTGGGCATGTCACGAGATGGTAAGCACTTGAGGGAAGAATAGATATTGGTGGGTGGATGCAGCGGGCTGCCGTAAGGAGACTGCTCTTCAACAGAACTACCAAGGTTCAAGCCCCTGTGTAGGCAAGCATCTGTTCTGCTGAAGTGTCTGTGAGCAGGACCCTGAATCACTGCCAGCTCCAGGGGCACTGTTCAGCAGCTGACAATGCATTGTAATCGGATCACATTATCATTATTGATATTGCATACTACATAAAAGGGTCACAAAACAATTTAGCAACCCTACTGCCCATCGCCCATCAACTCAAAAGACTTAAATTCATAGTGGCCTTTCATTGGCCATTATATTCATTTATTCCACAGCCCAATTAGATAATCTGTTTTGATTTGTTTGTTTGTTGGCTCTCTCTCTCTCATCTTAAATGGTTGCAATGAAACCTTGGTAGATGGACACATGTCAAAACACACACACAAACAAACATGATGAGGACAATACATCTCCACACACAGGATGTAAATACACATCAAATGTAGTTTGCAAAGAAACATGTTACATTAGGGGTCATATTGTACAATCATGGATGCCATTATTGTCCAAGGGAGATGACAGACAGATATCCAAGACCCAGAACACTTTGACATGGACACATGCTCAGGGTTTACCTATGCACATTTCGACAGTAGCAGGTGAGTGCATTGTCCGTGGGCCTAATTTGCTGTTGTGATAGAAAGTAGGTTTGATGAAATAGGAGGTTGTTAGAGGTGCAGCTGAGGCGTAATGGGAGCACACAGGTGGGGGGGTGTGCTGGAGGCCTCCTGCTGGGCGAGGGGCTGGACTGGGCCAGACTGGGCTATACTGGGCCGAGCTGAGCAGATTGTATCAGAGCAGAGCAGAGCAGGACTCTGACGGGAGCTTGTAATCGGGGCAGGTCATCGTCTCAGCTGCTCTTTTTGTCTTTGTCCAACACACAGACAAATCACAGGAATGCACACAGATGAGTGCAGACTGGAACATGCATGCACCGACACTGGCACATCACTTCCTACACTACTATGCTTAAATTCAATTACACACATGCATACATATTCATGAATGTGCATGAGCACAGGAGCACATTAGCACTTATGAGTGCCTTTGCATACCACACACAGACACTTGCACACATGCTCACGTGCACACACACACATGCACATATGCACACACAATCAGGACAGACCAAGGTGACTCCTGCCTTCACTCAACACACCAGAGCCCATCTGCCCGCACTCTCCTCGGCTCCGCTCCACTCACTTTCCACCCTACACACACACACACACACACACACACACACACGTGCACACATAGTGACCAGCTGACATGCTGCCAGGCCCCCAGAACTCTGGCCAAGGAGGCTCATTCTAACCACCACTGTTTAGTCTGGAAACCTTGAAGCAGGAGGCAGCAACTCAGCTGTCTCATGTTTGAATGGCTGTTAAGCTCTTAGGCACTTGAGTTTTATTGTAGCCAGCTCTCCCTGTAGATTTATCCTGGTTAAGTTGTTCATTTTCATCATCATCTCTCTCTTTACTAATACCTCCTGAAACATGCAAATCTACTTCTGTGTTATCAGTCTAGTAGTGCATGTCACTACTAGCACGTCACTCTAGTAGAGTGTATAGAAAGTCTAGGGCAGAGATTGACACATGACCTTTGACCTTTGAATGCGGTATGCAAGCTACAGCCAGTGGTTGTGGTTACTAAAAAGTGATTTTCCCTTGCTGTGCTAAACTGACATTCTAAAGCATAGTTGCACATCCACTCATTAACTACAGTAGGACCCTCATATTATTTGGGTACTGAGTACTGAGAAACCCATAGAAACCATTCAACAGAGGGCAGTTTAGTTTTATAGTTGATGTGTATCAACGTTTCACACATATTTTGTCCCTCTATTCACAGCGGTGAAGTTTGGTCGCATGTCGAAGAAGCAGCGAGACAGCCTCTATGCTGAGGTCCAGAAGCATCGGCTGCAGCAGCAGCAGCGCGACCACCAACAGCAGCCCGGTGAGGCCGAGCCACTCACGCCTACCTATGGCCTCTCAGCCAATGGCCTCACAGAGCTCCATGACGACCTCAGCGGCTACATGGATGGTCACACCCCAGATGGCAGCAAGCCGGACTCTGCGGTCAGCAGCTTCTACCTGGACATCCAGCCATCCCCTGACCAGTCAGGCCTGGACATCAACGGCATCAAGCCGGAGCCCATCTGCGACTTTGCCCCCGGCTCTGGCTTCTTCCCTTACTGCTCCTTCACCAACGGAGAAACCTCCCCCACCGTGTCCATGGCTGAACTAGGTGAGGAACAGGGGAGAGGCAGGGGGAGACAAGAGGAGAGAGAGAGCAAAATGGAGGAGGAGGGGAGAACAACTCAACCGTGGGGCAAACGACACAAAGGTTGCTTAAAATAGCAGGAGGTTGGAGACTCATCTCCAACACTCATTAAAAGAGCCTCTTTTTTGTAATTAGTTTCCATTAATTAGGGCCAATCAGGATCCAGCAGGGCAGGCGTCTGGGGAAATCATTTTTTTAGGCTCCCCTGTGCCTAGGAACTCCTTTTAACAGATGTGTTTTCAAAACCATTTAAATTCTTATACTCAATATTTCTCTCAGAGAAAATGTGACCTTTGTTTCAATGAGTAACGTGGCGCCCCTCCTCCTCTCCCTGCATTTGTGTCATAACTAGATTGGCTTTGCCTCAACCTTAAGCTATGAGCTTCCTGGAGGCAGTAAAAGGAAATGTCAACAAGCCCTTTCCCAGTCAAAAAAAGCCCATGCGCATCCGCCTCTCCTCCTCCTCAAAGCTCAATAAATAAATCTTCTTTTCCTGTGGCGTATTTCATCAGTGAGGTCTTCACTTTCACATAGGACTGTGAGCAACATTCAGATTTTGACTATGATCTTGTGGGTTTGCTATGATGGTTGTATTTCAGAGCACCTGGCCCAAAACATCTCTAAGTCCCACATGGAGACATGTCAGTACCTGAGGGAGGAGCTGCAGCAGATGACCTGGCAGGCCTTCCTGCAGGAGGAGATGGAGAGCTACCAGAACAAGGTACAGTAGCTCCACCACACCAGCGCTGTGTTAACCACAGCAGTTGCAGTAATGAAATCCATGTTTTAAAGCAGATAACCCATTCTCTGTCCTATCTGTTCTTAGCCCCGGGAAGTCATGTGGCAGCTGTGTGCTATCAAAATAACAGAGGCCATTCAGTATGTGGTGGAGTTCGCCAAGCGCATCGATGGCTTCATGGAGCTGTGTCAGAACGATCAGATAGTGCTGCTGAAAGCAGGTATGACAGCCTGTCAACACGGCCTGCTGCCGTCAAACTCACCCACCACCACCACCACCCCCCTCCGGCATTGTCACAAGGGCGTAGCTGACCTGACTACACAAAGCCTTCTTCACACGCACAAACACAGAGAGGAGAGAGAGAGAGGAAACAGGCCGGGTGGGGTCTCTTTCTCTCTTTCGTTCTCTCTCTCTTTTCCTCTGTTCATTACATGCATGCATGACATTAGATAAGCAGCGTGTTCCTGAGCTGAGATAGTAGCCGTCCTGACGGCTGCCATTTCCCTCTTTTTCCCAGCCACAGATGATGTCTGCTTACTCTAATCATTGTGCAGTGCATACTCTCACATAGACATACCCATACAGAATAGCAGAAGCATCTATGGCTCTGTGGACACATGCATGTATCAATACATAACTTCACAAGCACACATAATCACATATATTTATGCATTAATACAGGCACTCAAACACACATACAGCAAACAAACACCTCTCCAGGGTCTTTCCCTGGGTATTATTTACGTTAGCACACCCAATATGAATAATGAAATAGAGACAGAGATCCCTTGTCAGACATGACATTTCAAAACAGTGGCATCTCCCTGAGAGGCAGTAATGGCTTCTGTTACATTTCCTTTATCTTATCCACTCGTGCAGAGTGGTACAAATTGCAGGAGAGAATAAATTCTGTACCTATCTGGCTAAATAAAGGTTGAATGAATAAGTACTGTCACTACTGAATGAATCAGAATGTTTTATCTGCTGACATTATAGGAGACTAGCCTGTCTCTATTATATTATCATCTACTCAGGTCATAGATTTCTTTCAGTGATGATGGGCTTCTCATTAGAAGACAATAACACAAAGCACAATCATGTGTTTATACAGCGTTCACTGATGTGTACCAGCTGTGACTGTTAGGAAAAAGAAACAAACATTGGTGTTCCTGTCTGTTTCCACAGGCTCTTTGGAAGTTGTGTTTGTCAGAATGTGCCGTGCCTTTGACTCGCAAAACAACACAGTCTATTTTGATGGAAAGTATGCCGGGCCTGATGTGTTCAAGTCATTAGGTAAGTGTTCCAAGTGTCCGTTGGTGTGTGTGTGTGTGTGTTTTATACCTCTTTAGAGTGTCTTACTCCCTTTCTTGGCGTGATAGTCTGTTGTTGTGTTCCACACAACGCAAACCCTGAGCGCTCATCCCGAGCTCACCTGGCATTGCTGTCTCTGCAATGATTATTTAGAGCAGAATAGAGATGTAACTAAGGCTCTCCTGCATATGGCTCCTGTTACTGTGGAATAAATAAAGCCAGACTGAATGTCTTTTGGGAGAGCTCTATCAAAACCATCGTTGAAAGTCTGGCATAGAATATTTCAGGCGTAAGCAAATAGCATTTGTGTTTGAATGCCATGACATTACTAAGACTCTCCGCCGTGAATTTCCCTCCATCGCCAAGTGCCTTTGGAGAGAAATATAAATGTGTTCCATAGTGTCAGGTCAGTATAAATGTAGAATGTGTTTTAGTGTTACTGTGCCATATCCTGTTCCTATACCTGTGTGTGTGTGTGTGTGTGTGTGTGTGTGAGAGAGAGAGCATGTGTGTCTATGACTAAGCGAGACCACACATGGTAAGTCCTTGTTCCTAACAAGAGTCCCAGTGTCCTATATGTTCTGTACAAAGGGCTCCACAGCGGGGGAGGCAGAGTGATGGTCTTCCAGAGCTGCAGTGGCATCCTCCTGTCTCTCCCCATCCCCAATAATTGATTTAACTAAAAGACTCAATAGTGACCTCATTTTGGCTTGCGTAACACCACCCAATTGCCAAAAGTGACTCGTCTGGGAGGCAAAACTCAGTAAAAGCATTGCCTGTTCTGCCTCAGACGCTGCCATGTGCTGTCAGAGTGCCGCTCCTTTTCTTTCCTTTTCCTTCCCCTCCTCTCCCTGTGAGCCTCTCTCCCAATAAAGATCAAGAGTGAATGTTGTTCTTTGGTCTTCCTCCTCCCAAGCCCTCTCTCTGTGTCCTTTGCTGTGGCAGGTTGTGACGACTTGATCAGCTCCGTCTTCGAGTTTGGGAAAAACTTGTGTTCTATGCACCTGTCTGAGGATGAGATCGCCCTGTTCTCCGCCTTTGTGTTGATGTCTGCTGGTAGGTGTCACTCACATTGCACGGAAACAAAGGCAGGCGTACATTCACCGCCACAAGGAGCGCTCACGGCCCTCTCCTTTGTCTTTATCGGTTATACTCAATGTCATTAGTTATTGATGTAATTATTATTAGTGTTGACAAAGCATATGAGCCAAGTTGACTTGTGACTTGTGATTGTGCAGTAACTAATGGGTGTGATTCTTTTCCTGCCAGACCGGTCTTGGCTCCAGGAGAAGGTGAAGGTGGAGAAACTCCAGCAGAAGATCCAACTGGCTCTCCAGCACGTCCTGCAGAAGAACCACAGAGAGGATGGCATACTTACAAAGGTGCAGTACACACTTAATCTGCCATCCATGAAGGTGTCTGTCTGCTCCACGTGCTCTACTCGTGTAGCGGTGTAGCAGTTTAGCATCTTTAGCCTCAGCCCATCAACCATTTTGAGAGCATCTGATTAAACGGACACAGATTCCAGGGGAAACCTTCACAATGCTTCTGTACAGACATGTGCCTTTTATAGTAGAGACATGGCAGTTTATCAATTGCATACAGCTCCATAAGATGAAGTGTCAAGTTTTCCTGGTGCCTGAGAGCTTGTCTCAATATTTACCAGTCTGTTTGCCCCTGGGTGAAAGGGAATACACCGTAGGGAGGAATGTTTTTCGCTACCATTGCTCCATGTCCTTGCTTCGCTGTGAATCTAAACAACCTGTCTCCTCTCTCTCCACAGTTGATATGCAAAGTGTCGACACTGCGAGCGCTGTGCAGTAGGCATACAGAGAAGCTTACAGCTTTCAAAGCAATATACCCAGACATTGTGCGTGCCCACTTCCCCCCCTTATACAAGGAGCTCTTTGGATCAGACTTTGAGCAGTCCATGCCCGTTGACGGGTAGCAGCCCTGCCAGGTGCCAGTGTGACCACCGTAGGGGAATGTGGAGGAAGAATCTGAGACACTTTAACGGTGCCCTGCACAAACACAGAATGGGCGGATGGCACGCTGTTCAACTTCTTCTTTTACCTTGGAGGGGGAGGGCTTAGGGATTTGATTCTGGAGGTTTACTTTATTGAATTTAGTTCTCTTTGTTTGGAAGACATGTGGGACTCGATGCCTCATGGGACACGAAGAGGAGATAGGGACAAATAGTTTCTGTCCAGGTGAACTTGACCTTCTCACGCACATTTCCAGCATGGATCCCATGACTCATTTTCATTCATTTCCATTCATATTTATTGCTTCACCAAAAAGAATATATATATTTTAAAAATATTGATGTTCCTGTCAGATTTTTGAATCACACTTGTTTTAGCTGTGCATCTGACAATTACTGAACAAAACATTATACAATTTTGGAGTTGGAATAGTTTGTCGTTTTCAATTAGAAAGTAAATCCACATCTTTTTTTCTTTTATTAGACTCCGAAAACATTTTTCAGCCACGTGTATACAAAACCAGTCATGGGCCTCTCACATCCATACTGTTCACCCCCCAAAACTGATAAACTGGTAAATGTGCACCTCTTGGTCAAGTTCAGCTGTTCTCTTGTGTTCAGTTGTATCTTTCGGACGCAGCACTTGGAAGGAAAACTCACGGCGACTTTGAGGGAGGGTCCATCGGCATGGTGATGCAATCGGCACCTCTCTACGGACAATCGATTAAAAAAGAAACATAGAATTCTGGTAATTCTAGTCAAAAACGCAATGATTTTAGCTGTCAAAGACTCCATCCACCGTTGTTGCATAGTGAAATCATGTAAGGCCATCTGCTATTAATCCTTCTCTGGACAGGTGCCCTCTGGGAAAGCACAGGGCACCAACACAATGAAAAGGGTCCATTCCACCTGTTTTATAATGTACTACAGGGTATATGGTCATGAGTACTTACTATACAGAAAAAAAGTAATGTTTATAGAATCTATTTTAAATAACATGTATGATATTAGTAGTTAGACCATTCTTAATTGTTGAATTGATAAGGCACTTTTATTTGCACCTTTCTTTAATTTAAGACTTGTATATTTACCTAGTGATGTGTTGCATGTGCACAAGAAATACAAGTTGAACCATGGTCACAGAGGCTATAGTCCTGGGAGCTGCGGAGGGTTTGGGAGTGGTGCGAGGGTTGTCTGTTAGGACAGCTGGTCGTCGGTCAACAATGAGGCCCGGGGGAGAAGGCAGGTAGTCACTCCGTCACCTCCACACACACCCCCTCCGATATATCACTCCTCTTCAACCCTAAAGCTCTGAAACTCCCTATTGGAAGCATGCGCACATACAGGACGCAGCCAACGAACCTTGTAGTGATATTATTAGGATCTTCCGGCTTTTTTAATCTGTATTATAAGCAGACCTGGGTTGAATAGCATTTGTCGTAACCTCCGTAGGATACTAGATGAGTAGTGCATCTGGAAAATTCAGATATTTTATGGTAAGAGAGAAAGAGAAGCATAGCAAATTTCAAATTCTTTCCTACGATTTTCCTCTCGGTAAGGTTTTGGTACTCGTTTTATTGTCCTTTGTGTAAAACCGCACCTATCCTGTAACGAAGAAGGCTGAAAGAACCCGTGAAAACCATTTGCAAATGCTGTCTGACCCAGGTCTGGTGACAAATCAACTTGAATAGCCATGTGGTCGGATTGGACAGATTAGACGTTTTGTGTGATCCAATTGTTCCATCTAGTGGAAGGTAGAGATACAGCAAAGCCAGTCAACGGCTGAACGGCACAAAGATGCAAGATCTAACCTAAAGGCACATCTCTGACCTATCTTTAATAATGTTTTGACTATTATTGTTGAGTGATTCTATCTGCCTTCTCACCACAGCCTCAGCCCAGCGACGCCACAACAGGACGCAAAAGAAACAGGGAAGGGAAAGTGAATATTCAAAGCCTTGTCTGGTAGTAAAGCTTCTATTTTTGTAACATGTTTTGGTTAATAAAACCCATGAAAGAGAAAGAGGGAGAGAAAAAGATGTCAGGTAGCACTTATCTATATTCCCGCAATAATTAGACTAGCTGGTGTTTGTATGATTAGGGGAGAAACATAAAAATGGTAGGACAAGTGCTATTTTCAGAATGCTTTGTTGTTGTGCTTCTGTTTTGTTGAGTGTGTCTTTCTTGTCAGTGTGGTAGTAAAGTGGTAGAAAAAACCCCTGGATGTGCCAAACCGTAGTCGTCGCTTCCGCTTTCCAGTCTACCCGTCTATAATGCAGAATGGATTGCTAAGACATTCCAGCAATCTCAGTAGCGGCTTCTAGAAGTAAAATTGAAAAAAAACAACAGTGATATCCCTTTAGAAACCCATCAAAGCACGATAACGCATCTGTCACCAACCTGAACATAGAATCCGCTTGTTTTCGTTTGCTTTTCTGTTTGCACACTATCATTCCTCTGCCGTGCAATTTGCACGAGGCGTTAATGTCTTTGTGCTGTCACCCCTCAGGGAAGAGTTTCTTTTGCGCTTTCTGTTTCGGAGGACATTTGTTGTTCTCGTTAGGTTTAGTTCATGTTTTTGTTCAGGGATGTTCCACGAGAACTGGTTGAGATTCACATTTGGAATTTGAGTTGAGAATTTTCACATTATCGATGTCCTTAAGGGGCCTTCAGCCACAGATACATCACTTATGCCCCTATGATCAAGTTCAAGAAAAAAACACATTTGTAAAAACACAAACCCCATTACTTTTTCCAAACACGCAGCATATTCCTGTCACAAAATTCTGTTTGGTTTCCAATGGTGTCATCAGGGTCAACTTTCAAATGATAACCCGCTTTGTTAGAAAAACCAAATATTCTTATGCAATACTAAATATGTTGTGTTTGGGTCGTGGTAGATATGCTGTACCTAAGTAATAATCTTTGTTATAATCCAATGGTATTTGGATATGCACAAGCCCTCTATGACTAGTAAACCTCAGTCTCCCAGCAAAACAAACCCAGTCTGGAACACTGCTAGACAATCCAGGTTGAGCGGCCCTGTGGCCCAGCGAGAGCAGAGAAGAAGATGAGGTGTGAACGCTCAGGGAGGTAACAGGTAGACCGAAGCAGCAGCTCTCTCTCCTCTGGACAGTTGTGGGGCGTTATGATTTGCTCTTTTGTGAATTTAAGAGCTCATCGTAATCTCGTGACGGTTCTCAATTCGTAATCGGGAGGCGGCTGAACTTTTTGGCATAGCACACTGAACATGCAGTACCTTTTAAATAACGGTTAAGAGAGGGAGATAGAGTGAGACTGGATGATTTCATGGCATTTACTTACAGGCAGTTGATTTTCCTCTTGAAAGTCACGCCCCATTAGGCTCGTCAACTCGTTTAGTGGTTACATAAAATAACTTTTGTAGGTTATGATATCGTTTATCAACTGGAGTCTACCACCCAAATGGGTTCTTTCATTCAGTGAACAATCTTTTCTTTCGAATCTAAATGGTTGAGTTGCTTGTAATGTGTTCTACCATTTAACACAAGTAACAGACTCGTGTTGGAACTACGGGTCTCTGAAGAGTCGCCACTACAGTACAGTCGTCATCCTTTTGTTTAACTTTATTTATACAACTGACAGCTGTCGGTTATTAGGACTCTTTGTCACATAATTTCAATTTCAGTCTAAGACAATATGTTTTAAAACCCCATCACTCTGTTCATCACCTTATGTATTGTTCACAGTATGGTTGTGATATTGGCAGGGTAGCAGAAAGTGATCAAAGATATGGATCCTTGTATTGATCTATCGGCCTGTAAAGAGATGTCCTGTATGCTCACTTGAGATATCCCACATTGCGTAAGGGACTGATGCTAAGTGTGCTATTCAATCAATGTATATACAGTAAAATGTATTGGTCCTTCTGTCTCTGTTGTCTGTGTGTAAAAAGCAATAGTATGTGTGCGTGTGTGTGTGTGTGTGTGTCTGTGTTTGTTCTCACAGTGTGTGAATAAAATAAACCCCAGACAAGGCTTTAATAATTACAGAGGAACAGGGTTATGTGACCGAGGAGTCTATAGGTCTCGATTTTATTTGAAGAAGAAAAAAAACAGGTTTTGGTAATGCTGAGCTTGATCCATCCATAATAGGTGTAGGTTTTTTTAGAAGCATGACATAATGCCTTCAACAATTCAGAGGTCCACAGAATACTGTTAAGCAACTTTTGACTAACTTCACATACATCGCTCCCGTCTCGGGCGGCCTCGGCCTCGCCCGAGAAGAGGCGTTCATTCTCGGACTGTAAAATTGCGAAGTGTTCTCGAACCATCAGTTGTGAAGGTGAATGTCACGCTTGAAGTTCCACATACTGGAGTGTTGGTGTGTTGCCCAGAATTATGAGTCGGTTTCATCCCATTTTAAACAACTCATTTTCCAAAGCACAGCGGATAAGGATTTATGATTAAAATACATTTAAGAATATAGTTTAAAAAATGAAAAACAACTTTTAGCCATAATCGAATGTCAAGCAATAATATATGTGGTGTATTATTTTGGATTTTTGTGCATATAGGCTTTGAACATCTGCATGTAAATACACCTCTTATTTATCACTTTTGGTTTGTTTTATTTAGTGTTGATTTGGATGTTTTTATGTTTCATCTGTATATTTGACCGGTTCTGTTCCCAGGTGGAGAACGTAAGAACTTGACGGCTGTATGCTGTAAACCTTATTTCCTCACTCTTTCTCTCTCCCGCATTCTCGGCTGTTTATCCACCATATTTAATGTTATTATTGACCACGTGTATAAAAGTAGCTCTGTAACTTCTGTCTGTATAGGTAAGAGGAAAATACTGCTACTAAGGCCTACCCAGTGAAAATATTTATCTGTTTATCAATTACAACATATTGTACGATAACTGTTTCTAGTTTGCTTCCCTCCTTTAGGATTAGTTTGATAGAGGTGGGGTGTGCCGACGTTTATTTTGTGTTGCCCTGATGTGTGGTGCTAGGTAAGTTAATTTTGTGAACAAAGTATTGATTCCTAGGCCTGGCCACCCTATTAGTCCATTCATTTCATTGCATATTGATGTATTATTGATATTAGGACTCAATAAATAATAATAATGATTATGATAGTGGTAAAATTACCCAGCCAGCACCTGTATCAGTGTGCTTGTCTTGGGATAAGGCGCTTATTTCCTTCTGACTTATAGCAAAGCTAGTATCTGCTAATTAACAAACTATTTAAGGTTGCTTTTCGGGTTTGTGGAAAAATGATAATATTCAAACTGAAACAGCAGTATTGTGTTTTTTTCTTTGTTCTGATTGTAAAAAAAACCACTCACTGAGGCTGTAGTTTGTCAGGTTTTAAGATACTAAATATTTACCTCTCGTGTGTCTGCATAGTTCTTCACCTGATGCAGGGAAGCGGTGCTTGGATTAAACAGAGCCTCGATATGCTTTCTTCATTCCCCATTTAGACTATCCTGAATCAGTGGTTTCTTCAGACCAGTGGCATACGCCTTTTGCACCACATTTAAGTGTTATTAAAAATGTACATGAAAGGATTGCCATTTGAGGACAAAGTTGACCTTTTCTCTCTACTCTGTAGCAAATATCAGTCAGAATATGCTTGCAATAATACACAATGTATCACACTGAGTGCCTCTCGGTGTAACAAGATGCATACATGGTTTTGATTGTCTTTTTTTGTGGTTTTCCAAATGTGTACTGAAGTGACAATGTATTTTGTACATGAGGACGAATTCTCACTCTGACGTGCTTCAGAAGTTTTCAAATTCTTTCTTTATGTGTTATTAATCATTTTCATGTGGGTTGGTACACCATGTTAAAGGATTTCGATGTATAGATGGTCTCTTTAGAGTGAACATGTCACCCCACAACCAATAACTTGTTTGAGAAGCATAACTGGGAAGTTTGTTTCATGTTGATCTATAGTACGGTCGGATACATCCTTGGTGACAATATTGCATAAAAGTTCACCTGCACAACGTTTTTTGGAAGAGGCAAAAAGTAATAGGCTACGCAATCCACATTACTTCATTTTCTGTTTGTTTTATATCAACTTTTTTATTTCACTAAGAACAGAAAATTTACTAATGCATTGTATATCAAGTATTTGTATGTGTTTGTAAAAGAAGCATACAACACATCTGGATTTCTTTAATGTTCTGTGTTTAATGTGAGCTCAATGGGTTGGGGGAACTTAAGATGAAGGGTGGGTGGAGTAGGGGTGGATTTTTTTTCCATGCAAAACCAGTACAAACTATGGGAAAGCCGAAACTAGTGTGTGGTTGTCACAGATTTCTAAGTCACATGTTTGCTACTGATGTTAAAATGGGGACAGATGATCATGTACCTTTTTACCCAGCTCTTTTGAACTCTCTTTAGCAGGTAGTCTATTCACAAACGTAGTTTTGCTCCTTCTTGTCTGATTCTTAAATATGAAAATAAGTATTTTGATTCATTTTGTAAATACAGCTGTAAAGAAAAATAAGAAATTTAATGTTGTCTTTTAAATACTTTTCATTCTAATATGAATGTTGTTATATTGTACTTAGAAACTGTACCTTTAATATTACCTTTATTAAAAGTGCATTGGACACATCGATTTTAGATGTGCTTTATGTGCTGTTATCCCATAATAAAATTTACCGCTTGTAATGGGCTTTTATTTCCTGACTGTCTCTCTATTGTCTGCTCTCTTTTTTAATAAAATTAATCCAATAGCATATTTTTTGACCTGCTTTAATTCTATTAACTGTCCTAGTTAGTGTTTCGCAATTAATCAGAGATGGTGGCTTCACTCTGTTACTTCCAAATAAATAAATAACCACATACAGTACTAAATAACTAGATAAGCATTACCATTCAGCTACTTTTAACTCTTTCATCTAAATGAGAGCTATGGAAATGCAACTGGGACTCAGTCCAAGACCATATCTGGGACTGAACATGTCTGACAAAAAGACGAGAACCACATTGGTCCAAGTGAAATGCTATTTGATGGATGCTTTTGTCCAAAGCACCTTATAGTACTATACATTCATACATGTTTAGCATAGGTGGAAACTGAACCCCTAAACCTGTGAGCATTTAATTCCAGTGCACTATCACAATTGAAATTCAGATTTTTTTAACAATATATTTATTGGTTTTGATTTTGGGCATAAAGAAAAAACAACAACAACATACAATCACATACACACAAACATAATGAACAACCCCCACCCACAACAATGTATATTCGGGATACCATCCCAATCATCAGTTGATCATCACTTTATCCAAGTAAAAGTACAAGTAACCGAGATTTTAAAAATAAAGGATTTATTTATATATGTTTGTGTGTGTGTATATCTATCTATCTATCTATCTATCTATCTATCTATCTATCTATCTATCTATCTATACATACATACATACATACACATAAATGAAAATAAAGAAATGGGTAAAAATAAAAATGTATATATATAAAGAAATATAATAGTTCAGATTATTTGGATTGGAACTAAAAACCAAAATAGGAACCAACATTTTGTTTAAAAAAAAAACTACCTTAAAAGGGAATTTATGACATTAGTAGTTGCAAATTCTACATATTAGTAACATCTACATTAGTAACAGGTTCTTACAAAACATTTTTTAAATTAATTATCATATTTTATTATGCCGTGAGCATTGGAACCACAATGTAATAACGTTGTGTATCAAATTTAAATGGTTTTCTGAATTATGAGCTCTATGTGACAAGCAG
>CABFOS010075927.1:0-17204 GCA_900660315.1 Diretmoides pauciradiatus | reverse complement strand
CACACACACACACACCTATTCATACAGACATCTATTGATATAGATTGATGTATATGTAATAGATGTCTGTATGAATAGGTGTGTGTGTGTGTGTGTGTATTATGTATATACCAGCATATGTGTGTGTATATATGTATGTGTGTATATATATATACATATCAAAGGGGCAGGAATCTATAAGTTTAAACTTCTTCCTGCTCCTTTTCGAACTGTTTTTTGTATTTTTTTAAATATATTTTCTATTTTTCTTTCTTAATTGTTCGAAATAAACTTTTTCATTCATTCATTCATTCATTTATTCATTCATCAATAAAAATGATATATAATAGCTTTCGGCTCTTTATTGTTTTACTGTTTTTGTATGACACTTGTAGTTAAAAAGGAGGATATCTTTCGTTCTGTAATCGAAGGTTTCGCTTTTACTGTGCAAAGTGTCTAATAACTCATATTCATTTTGCACCTCTAGTAGCAGGTATTACTGCAAAATGCCTTAGTCACGCAAAGCGAGTGGCCATACCCGTTTTTATCAATTTGCTATGGAAAGCGATAGTGCGCTGTTTAGTGACATTCTTCAATAACCGTTGTTAAACGACTCAAAACAGCAAGGTTTCCCACAGTGCCGTACCTGGAGGGGGCGGGACCAGCTGGCGCTACCGAGCTCTCTGATTGGTCAGCCCAGCTTGTCGTCAGGGATTCCGGAAGTGTGCTGTGGTAAGAGGAACATTTGTTTTGCCTCTCATCCTGACAGCTTGTTTGCAACCTGGCTGCTGATGAAAGTTAATGTAGTAGATTAATTATCCCGCTATCCCGTTTCGAAGATACTAACAAAAAAAAATCGTAAGTTTGACTCTTCGTCTTACCTGTCAATTTGAGTTATTCGCGATTGCTTAAGCCAAGGCCATGAAACTGATCTGTGTCGCTAGCTAGCTGGTAACGTTAGCATCTTGCTATAGCCAACAGCTACTGACTAGCATGGACATTTACAAGTTTAATCAGGATATAAAAGTACTTGCTGACATGCCAGTTAGCAGGCGAGCTAACAGCAATGTAGTCACTTAACAACACGTTAGTTGGATATCTCGGGGAGGGACAACTACCTTCGTTTGGGTTTGTGTGTTGCAGCGTTAACAGCCGTGGTCTTACTGACACAAAGTTTCTACAGACATTACATGAATAAAACATGAACTAGGCCTATCTGTAGGGAGTCTTGACTTCCCAGAGCCCGGTCAGTGTCTTGTAGTTTGAATTCTGCTCTTGAGACCAGTCATGTGACCTGACCACAGATCCAGGATCAGTGCTCCTATTCATAGAGACTGATTAATGTTTTTTTCTCTAGGATTCAGAAGGTCAAGCTACTGTAATTGTAACGCTAGCTTGTGAGTGTGACACATTGTGACAGTGTGACTGGCACAAAGGAATTGATTAGGAATTGTGTTTGCTCTGTGATGTTGCAGGCTGGATTGTCAAGTGTTTTACAGTTTTGAGTTGTCTGTCCTCCAGAAACTGGGATGATAATATGGAGAGAGACAATCAACAAACAGGAGAGGCAGAGGAAGTGAAGGCTTGTGGTTCATTCTCTGAGAGCTCCATTCCAACTGGTAAATACATTCATTATATTACTGACCGAATTAAGGTATAAGCTGTGTTTAGCTCACCTGTCTTCATTTCCATATTTTATTATAGCAGACACCTTGGCGACTTCTCTGTCCCTGTTGGGGAATCACATGTTTCCTGATCATGCTGGGCCAGTGGAGAGAGACGACAATGCCAGTGTTAACACAGAGGACCCCTCAGACTCACTGCTGTCGGATATTACAGCAGAGGAGCAGATTTTGGATCCAGAGCTCGAATCAAACCAGGATACACAGCTAGAGGCTGAGGAGTCAGGAAACCTCGGATGTCAGAACAGCATGTATATCCAGCCGGCTGACAGAGTAGCCCAGGAGGCTGCCATTAACAACGGCCAAGATGACTCTGGGGAGTTTGTTGTTACAATGCTGGCCAGGGGCAAACTGGAAGAGCAAGGTGTAGGGGTGAAGGGGAGGTCATCTCCCTTGTCAGAGATCAGCACTCCAGAAATCCCTGCATTTCTGTCTCACCGGGAAGAGGATGTGACGGCTGAGAGCTGGCGGCAGCACAGGAAGCATGTTTTTGTACTAAGTGAAGCAGGCAAGCCCATCTACTCTCGCTATGGCAGTGAAGAGGCCCTTTCTTCTACCATGGGAGTCATGATGGCGTTGGTGTCTTTCGTCCAGAGTGGAGATAACATCATCCGCTCAGTCTATTCAGGTGAGAGCCGCGGGCACTTGATGTCAGTCTGACAAATGTTCTGTATGACGATTTGTTTTGTTTTTACAACTTTATACCAACAGAACTTAGGAGATGTGTAACATTATCTTCTGCCCTTGTCTTCCCGTCTTGCCTCCATCAGAGGAGCACACAGTGGTGTTCCTGCAGAAGGGACCCCTGGTGTTGGTGTGTGTATCCAGCAGTCGTCAGTCTGAGCAGCAGCTGCGTGGTGAACTCCTCTATGTCTACTATCAGATCATCACCATGCTCACCCAGGCCAGCATCACCCGTATCTTCGAACATAAGAAAAACTACGACCTGAGGAGATTACTGGTGGGCTCTGAGAAGATCCTGGATGGCCTTCTCAACCTGGTGGATTCTGACCCTAGCTTCCTGCTGGCAGCAGTGCACTGCTTGCCCCTGCCCTCCTCTCTCAGGGACTCCCTTAGCCAGATCCTGCAAAAGGCCATCACCCCCAATCTGGTTTTCTCCATCCTCATCGCCAAGAACCAGCTGCTGACCATCGTCCAGGAAAAGACCGTCATTGAGGATGCCAGGCTGGAGCCGGCTGACATCCACCTCCTTCTAAACCCCATCGGAGCTTCCTCAGCCTTTCAGGCTGGGGAGATATGGACTCCCATCTGCCTGCCCCTCTTTAACCCTGACTGTTACTTTTATGCGTACATTTCATACCTGGACCCTCCAGAATGCACCGTTTGTTTGCTGCTGCTTTCAACGGACAAGGAGGCCTTCTACGCTGTGGCCGAGTGCAAGAGGAGGATAGAGGAGGCCATGGTGGCTCAAAACTCCCTGAGCCTCATCGCCAAAGCGCAGTCGTACAGCGTGAGCCAGGTGGGCGTCTCAGATCTCAGACACTTCATGTACAAGCCCTTTGATGTGCCAGACAACTACCGCCAGCTCACCCAGTTCACCAGGTGTGTGTGTGTGTTGTTTTTCTGACTGTCTTTGCAACTCACTGGGGCTACGTGACAAAAACAAGATTGTGCTTTTCAAAAGATAATGTGATATGAATTGTAATATATGTGGATTGATTAGAATTTACTCAGTTTGAAGAAAATATAAAGAGTGTACTTGATTTGTAGGGCTTCTGCATAGTGTGAATACCGTGTGTAGGAATCTGAAATGCCGTTCCCTCTAACAACAAACTGTTGTGTGTCTGTTGTGTGGAAAGTTAATATTACACTTTACTCGTCCTCCAATTTATTGTCGGTGAGTCGGACGGGAAAATGTTTTCATTTCTATATTGGTGAGGGATCCTGAGGCCTACAGCTTACAAGGGCACAGAGAAATACAAAATGTATGGTAGTAGAGAATCTAATCAGATTGTATCATCCACTGTCGAGACAACTGACTTCATTTATTTCTCATCGAGCTGAATTGAAAGCATAAGGTTTCCTGTTACACAAGCTGGGAGCCGAGCCACCGTCTCGGCACAGTTCTATCTCCTCCGCATTGCAACACAACAGCTTTTACCTCCAAGCGTGTTCACTACCGCAGCCCGTATCGCTTTGTGTGTCACCGTATTGCTGTTTTAAATGAAAACTGTATTTCTTTTCTGCGTGCAACCCTTCTGCGATGATCTGCTGCGGCATCCAGCCCAGAGATGGAGGCGCCGTACAGCAGCGAAGAGGAGAAAATGAGACTGCTGGACCTGTACCGTTACATGCACAGCCGCATCCACAGCTCCTCCCGACCCCTCAAGCTCATTTACCACGTGGCTGAGAGGGAAACGCTGCTGGCCTGGGTACGTAGCTCCCCTTTGGCGACACATTCACAGGCGTTGATGTGTCTGCTGGTTTGTGACAGGCATGTCTGAATAGATTTAGAATAGAAGGGTTGGAATCACTATCAGGGTTCCCACTCATCCTGGAAATTCAGAGACTAGATTTCCAGTCATGTCAAACCTGGAAAATTGACTAAAATGACCAAATATCCTGGGGGGAAAATTACGTTCTCCTGGAAATTTTTAATTGCTCCAGTGTTCGGTAAAGTCGATTGTCGAACGCCGGTCTATTTAACTTCCGGGTTCTCTGACGTGATGATGTCATGTTTGACGGCGGCGCCTCCTCGTCACATTCACTGTGAGCAAGTGCTGTCCTGGATTGTCAAGGAAAGCTCCTGGAAATGTCCTGGGAAACGATTTCTCAAAAAGAGTGGGAACCCTGACTAATTATTGTAGGTTGCATTGATGTCCTAACTTCTATTCTCCTGTCCACCTTAGGTCACGAGTAAGTTTGAGCTGTACACCTGCTTCAGCCCCTTAGTGACCAAGGCCTGCGCCATCACTGCTATTACTAAGCTTCTGAGGTGGATTAAAAAGGAGGAGGACCGTCTCTTCATCAGATACCCCCCAAAGTATTCAACCACACCGAACCCCAGCAAGAGCTCTCGTGGAGGAAAATCTGACCAGCAGGACTCCACAGATAATGGCTTCTTATCTCTGCTATAGGGCCCATTAAAAATAGCTCTACCCTCTCTCTTTCAACAGTAGTTGGCACACTGGCGTCAAAATATTTGGAAACCTCCGAAGCTGTTGGACTTAACAGACGTTGACTACTGGACTCAAACACTAAGTTTTACACTATTTAAGAAGGAACGGTCTCTTTGGAAACTAGTATTATTTCTTTACCGCAACAGGAAAGCATGTCATCGCATCGCTGCTTTCACTCAGACACAGTCAGGGAAACACATTGTGAAATAGTACATTTTAAATTGAACTGTGGTAGAATTGTTGAATATCATTGCAATGATATTTAAATGTTTTTATATTGTTTTATTACTGCAACAAGAGTGAGGAGTTTTCCTCCACAGAGACAGCGAATGTACCACATCAAAGACAGTTCACATTCTCAAGTTATGTACGGTAAAACTATTGCAATCAGTCTTGTTGTCATTGACACTTTCTTGTGTGAGACAAAGCGAGGAGAGAAAAATAGCGTTAACTACCTTTCTCAGACTGGATCTCTTTATATTTGATTGAAAAACGACAACCCAAAGCTTCATGAGGTGCAGGTATGTTGTGGTGTTCTTTGGGCTTCATAACTGGAACAGCTAGAACTTGAATACACTGTATTGTTTGACGTTTCTACTCCATTTAAACTTCTCAGCCTTTATCCATGTTACATTTTGTGCAGAAAATATTGTAAATAGTGATCCTCACCCTGATAAATCCCTTCAATTTATGTGATCACCACTGTCTTTACTGTCTTCATTGCTTGGAGCCGTTATGTATTCAGTCTTCGGCTAAGGAGACGCCGCTGATCTCATGAAATGGGGGTTCCTACAGATAAAGGAATCAGATAATCTTACTCCGAAGGACCGAGGGCCTTGAGGCTGCTTATCTTTTTGGGGTAATAGTTTTGTAAAGATGGTGTATAAACGACAGCCCCGTCCCGGTGTCATGGGGAATTTCCTATCAAGTCTTAACAGAAAATGTGTCCATAGTATTATGAAATAAATCCCAGGTTACACCAAATCTACTGTTGTCATAATTTAAGCAGAGATGTAGGGAAGGTTGTAGTAGAGTCATGAAAGGTTATGAATAAGTTTGTAAATACCTACACCCTTTATTTACTATAGTGCCTAGGACCTTTGCAGTACTTTATATTGAACCCGGAGACCCTCCAGTGGCAGGACTGTCTATGGATTCTTCCTTTTGGCCGAGGGGGAAACTCAAGATCGACTCCATGAATCAAGTTCAGGTATTTCAACAGACGATACCACTCGAGTCGTCCTTTCAAACAGTATTTATTCTTGTGTGAGAAAATAGTCTCAGGCAGATTATAGATCTTGCAGTACAAGTCAAATTACAAGACCAAAAATCTCCTGTGCCACCAAAAGAAAAAGCAGAAACCCGTCTAGTAGGCTAGTGCGCTCACTCATGCCTACAGAACTGGGCGTTCCTACACAGGGGTTTGTGCCAACTGACTGCTAAAGAATATGAGCTGACATTTCGGTTAAGTACCGTCACCATTACAAAGAGCTACTGAGCATCATACATAAATCTTTTTCAATATTTACTTTTTTTTTAAATAACACTCTTTCAACTGTCACACAATATAAATTAAAATCTAATAATTCGATTTTTGCATTCCTTAAATTACTTCATGTAAGCCAATATAAACATACATTTACATATTTACAAAACTATACACATGCACATTTACTAATCTGAGTTTGTATATACACACACAAGGTTTTTTGCCCACGTATATGGCTGAAGGAGTCGTCACTTCTACGAGTTTTTCCAAAACGGACCGATTGTGCTTTTCAAGTCATTACAGCCGGATTTGCAAACATTTACAAGTTATTCAAAGAATGATTGCGGTAAACTCATGACGAGAAACATCAGCATCACCAATCAGCATCACCTTCTTTGTAGCGACTTTACATCTTACTGTATAACCAAGGAGCTGCACAAAGTACTCCGACATTCTAATAATACAAAAGAAACAGTTTCACAATATGGAAAAATAAGTACAGAGTTCTGAAGTCTCACCCACGCCGAGTCACAGCTGGACTAACATTTAAACAGTGTTTGTATCGGCCAGTCTAGGGACTAAAATGATTCTGCTTTTCGTTTACTTCTACTTTGTTCTTTGACATTCTAGCAGCAAAACACACACTCCCAACTCGGAATTACATTGAATGTCAACTGTTTGTTCAGTGTTCACTCGAGTGAATATTAACGGAAAAAACAATGATCAGATCAGATACTATAGGAGGTGATTTGATGGAGGATGTGAACGAAAAGAGTCTTATTTTGAAATGTTGTTCCTTTCATATTCATTTAGAATAACATCACTTAGGATATTTTAAGGAACGTTTGATTGTGAATTCAGAAAAGCAGTGATTTTTGTCCGTAGCTGCCGAAAACAAAAAACTGTTAAATTGGGGTCCGGACATGACGTGAACGCTAAGTGGGACTTGACCACTCCATAAGAAAGCAGTGACATTTCAATGGCAAATACAATCTGAATATACTTTGAATCAAGGCAGTCCCTTTGAGGATAAAATATTTACACTTTCCCACTTTGAAGTCTTGATTCACTTTGGCCTAAAACAAACTTTATATTAATACATCGCAACAGTGGTTGTGGAAAACAATTACAAAACAAAAAAACACATGAATGAATGATCACAAATTCATCTCCAAAAAAATCTCTTCAAGCAGTTATTTATTTTTTCTCGTTTAAAAAAAATACCATCCACATTCGGGGGCAAATTGTCAAACTCCAATCAAGGTTGAGCTGTTGAAACGGGAAGTGTTACTTTCTCCGCCTTTTCAGGAGCTTCACCTTGATCGGGCGTCTATCCATCCAACCTGCTAAGGGTGAGCGAATTTGGAAACTAAAGTTATTCATATAAAATTGGAGGGGGTGAAGTTTAGGTTTCCTCTCACGTGGTTTAGGTGTACCATGGCCCGGTCGTATGCGGTGTGCACAGACTTGCGCACGCTGGGTTTCTTGCCCTCCATTAAGCGCAGTTTGTCTACAGTGTCATCCATCCCCATCGGCAGTAGTTTGTCCCGCGGGAGCCATTGCCTGAAAGGACAACGAGGAGAGATTTGAAAGGGACGTAAATTAGAGAGAAAATGATTTGACAATTCACTCTTAGGTTCATCCTGTCTGTCTGAATCCAATCTCGGAACCCAGAGTGTATTGTTGATAACGATAGTAGACTCTGGGATCAACGCCCGCGAGTTCTGGGTTATCCGGTCTAGCCAGCGGATCCGAAGAACGTCTTCCTCTTCCGGCCGCCGATCATTTAGTTTTTAGGTCATTTTTATATCAAACTTTTGCCATATCCTGTCAGCAAGCAAGCGAACACATCACGTTCGACTTCCTCTTCCAGGGACCGGGCATCCGCCGGTCGTTTTACAGTGTGATTGCTTTGTTTAACGTATTTACTTGACAAACTCGATGTGTTAGCTTGTTTGCCGACAGGATATGGCAAAAGTTCGATAGATAAGTTTGATAAAAAAACTAAAAAGTAAATGATCGGCGGCTGGAAGAGGAAGTCGTTCTTCGGATCCGCTGACTAGACCGGATAACCCAGAACTAGTAGCCGTTGATCCCAGAGGCTCGGACAGTCGTCAGACCGATTGAGTCTCTGGGTTCCGAGATTGGTCCGAGTCTTACCAAGTCCTCTTGGTGTCGAAGAAGAGCACCAAGAAGAGCTTCTCGCCTGCCTCCACTTGTCTCCACTCGCCCAGTTTGAGCACCTCCACAGGGGGCACTGGGATGGGGATGCCGTTGTGAAGAAGTCCCTCCTGGGGCATGTCGGGGTCAACAATCTGTAGGAATGGATTTGTCATGCATGCCTTCTTAAAAATTGCTCTGAGACTTTGGTTCTCTAAGCCAAACAAAAATGGACACACAAACCACAGGATCAAATTCCTTCTCACCATTGCTGGGTATGACGGATATCCTCTGCATTTCGCCCAAACTAGGTCCAGAGGTGTGAGCTCTGTCTCGCTATCTAAAGAAAGAAGCAAAGTCCTTCCTGTGCACAGGAAAAATAATTCAGAGATGTTCCTTTGTACTTCTGAAAGGAACGGCATCTGTCATGACTATTGTGGTGAACTTTTCTGATCGTTGTATCATTGCAGAATCTTACATTACTCATCAAACAGAAACGTGAAGGGGAATGATGATGCATTTCAATGCATATGATAATACACACCGGAGCCAGAAATGTCTCCATTCTCACTGTTCGGGGCTTTAACCAGAGCTGGTTTACCTCGACTGCGTTTGGGTGGAGAGACATTACAGCTGTAAACACAGAGAGGGTTTAGGGTTTAACTACAATTCAATGACAAATGATTTAACAGATAGTTTGCCTACTATTGGACACTCACTTTAGTTTTTGGTCATCAGGGTGGTCCGCAGAGATGTGCTTTCCATGTCCATTTGTTAGGCCTGGTGGAAACACAAATAACCTCAATAAATTAGTGACCGGAAACTGACAATTACCCCTAATCTCAGGGAATGACAACACCCCCACCAATATATGTATCAACAACAACTAACAGGCCTCACCTCCTTCTGTGGGTGGTGGGAGGAGTTTGTCTGCTTCGCTGTCTGAGCTGTGGCCTCTGGACCTCAGGTGGTGGGAGGACGGAGAGGGAGGTGTCGGGGTGGGGGTTGGGGGCAAAGTGGAGATGCTGGTCACACTGGGAGAATTTGGGCTGGCAGGGGTGCTGTCCAAGCCGTTGCTTTTACCCTCACACGTTTTTCCATTCTGTTGGAGTGGAGTCTTCGTTTTTGCCATTCTTGCCCCGTTTTTAGCTTTCTTGAACAGAACAGATGTACGACGGCCAACTCCAACCAACGGCGGGGTCGGGGGGGTGCCCAGCGGGGTGACTTCGTGAACAGCCTCTGGTTGCGAAGACGGGGTCTCGCCGACCTCCGCCTCATCTTCACCCTGGCTTTTGCTTCCGCTGCGGGCTGACCTGGGACGCTTGTAGGAACGCCCCGGTGACCTTCGCCCTCCAGTTACTATGCCCAGGACAGGGGGTTCGAGTGGAGCATCTCCTCGCAGTGGCGATGACACCGGGCATGTAAGTTCTAGTACAGGTGGAGAATCATCTGTATCGAGGAGAAATTTAATTAAGTGTAATCTCGCCATTACATGCATCATTCATACACATCTTGAAAATCCTCTTACCTGTCCCGGTGTTAGACGATGATGTTAAGGGTCCATTATCCACAATGTTTTTCTTACGCTTCTTCCTCTCCTTCTCCTTGTCCACTTCCTCTTCCTCTTTTTCCCCCTCTTCCTCCTTGTCGTTACCATTCACAGACTGGGCGTTATGCTGCTGCTGGTTCATCTTCTGTCTTAGAGTGTTAATTTCTCTTCGCAGCAACCTAATGCGTTTGGTTCGCCCGCCACTGGAACGCATAGAGCTAACCATGTCCAATTTATCCAGTAAGGTCTTCAGCTGCTCATCTGTGGTTAAGTGTAGCCTGTTCTCCGGATCCAGGACAGAGTCAACTATGGACAGTACAGGGAGAAGAAGAACAAGAAGAGAACGAGACATGGGTTATGCCGATAAAGCAATAGCCTCAGCTCACGGTAATAATTTCCTCATCTCACGGTCACGAGAATGAACTCTCCCAACTCACCGTCATCCCAGGTGCAGTTGTAGAAGCCGTGTTTGTTAGGAGCTTCTGGGATGTGCATGCCGGTGCCGGGGTCCAGGCCGATGGTCTGAGCCTGCCTGTGAGCATGGCGGAGAACGGCGCCCCCCACCTCCCGCAGGTCCAGCGCTGCCTTGTGGAACATGGTGTCCTTGGAGTTGTACTTCAGGCAGTTGGAGACCATGAGGTCGAAGTCACTCTCTAGGTCCGCTATGGAGCAGTAGGCGTGCGCCTCCAGTTTGATACGCATCGTGGAGAGGTCCATGGGTTGGGAAATGAACTCCAGGTAATCCGGGACCTCGGGAAATATTGAGATGAGAGATGTTAGCTGAGTCACAAGAAAGCCTTTAAAATGCTATTGGATGAAGAGTCTAGTTCCTGTTAGGGATGCATGATATATCGGCAATCATATCGGTATCGGTCCGATGAGCGAAACTGGTCCAATGTGAACAACCGATGATTATAAACTATAATTTATGGGCTTTTCCAAAGGTTTTGGAAATAAAGAAATACATTACTTTTTCAAATTCACAGTGTTTACATGTGTTTTTCAGTATGTACAACATTTGATTATCATAGAAACTTGTTTTTATACGGATCATATCGACAGTAAATATCGGTAATGTTCATATCGGTGGAATCCCTAGTTCCTGTGTATTTGGCTGACCTCTTCTGAACTGCACCAACCTCTGCTAGATTGACGGGCTGAGAGAAGATCTGGGCTGTATCCTTCTCTTGCAGCTGGTCCAAGGTGGAGCGGAGAAGCACTAGAGCAGGGGTCAACTTCAGCTCGAGAGCAGCCTGCTGAATTTTCATCTGGCAGAGGAATGATATAAACAAATGTGGGAGAGGAGAGAGCGAGAGAAATGCACGATCACTGAAATGTTACAACGAATGGCCAACAGTGAAGAGAAGCAGAGTTACATGTGAGTGACAAACACGTCTGTAAAAACTAAACCGTTAGTGCTTGTCCCGTTTCTCTTATCGAACGTATTTTTAGTCTCCGTGTGTAACGCACCTGTTCTCTCTTTAGCCTCTCTCTCTTGCGGATGAGTTCCACCAAGAGTCTCGCTCGTTCCAAGTCTTGCCTCAACTTTTGCCAGTAACGCAGCTCCTCTCTTGCAGCACATATCTTCTCATCGGGCTCCTTCTGAACACAAGGGAACATGCACAACAAACTCATGTCAGAGTCAACTTCCATTAATAACAGTGTTGGGAGAACTGATGGAACTTTGGACACTCCATTACAGGATCAGTTCCGGTTAAGTGTTGCAGTTAAAGAACGTCTCTTAGCTTGACATTTTCATAATAAGTCCCCAAGCTTTCCAGAGGAGAAAAGACTCACGATTCACAGGTCAACTGTCAAAACTCTGAGAGGGTTTCTGCAATATGCTCTGCAAAATAAAAAGCTACCAAAGTGAGAGCTTTTAAAATAGAAAAACTGTCTGCCGTAGAAAACGTAATGAGCTGCCAACCCTCAACCGTCCTCCGGTGATATCTAGACATCGTGACGGGTATTGTGGATGATTTTCCTGCACACTTCCTGTTTTTCCTGTGGCTCAGACCGTGGCAGTTGTACTGTAATCTGTTAAGTGGCGGTGATGAATTTTCATTTTATTTACATTTTTGCATGCATACGTACATACACGTCCCTTCTCACCTGTTCTGCAGTCTTGTGGGCCTGCAGGTGCGAGTGAAGTCGGCGTATAAGTGGCATGCCATTCCTCGACTGTCGTTTCAGTAACCAGTAGTTATGAAGCCTCTGCATGAACTGATTCTTCCTCTGGACTGCAACACCTGTGCAGATTTTGTTCAGCCTGTGGAGATATGACGTAAGACTGAACCATACTGAATCATACACCAATCCCTGTGTGGCAATACTGAATTATACAACAGGCAGTTCCAGTCAAGCAATCTGATTGGTCAAACCGTGCTTCAAACCACCAAATCATGCTAAAAAATAAAAACTGCCTCATCACTCATTGATAAAAATTAACAAATGACACAAGAATTCCATGTTAATGAAGATACAAAATGAAATGTTACTTTAAGCTCAACACAGTCTAACAATGCTACTGAATGGGAAACATTGTAGACCAAATGACATCAGTAAATGTTGGTAAAACACTGGATCATTCTAAAATAAAAGTCAGTGTGGAAATGGTAAAATCGTTCCATGGATTATTAAAGTGCTTCCTATGGACCTCAGGAGGAATACCAATGACAGGGACACTTAAAATGAGAAAATAAGGCATGAGGAGGAAGGTAATTGTGTGACTATCAGACCTGTGAGAGGGGATCTGAGGCACCAGCAGCACAGGCACAGCAGAGCGACGACTGGACCCTTTCTTAGTCTTCTTTTTCTGGCCCTTGGACGTCCTCTTGTTCTGCTGTATGGGGGGGCTTTGAGTGTAGGACCTTTGACCCCGGTTACCCCTGCCTCCCACCAGTCTCCCCTCTACCGACTCGTCTACGGAGCCGTCCCGCCGAAACCCAACCGGAGAGTGATGCTCGCAGAAAGCCGTCTTCTTCACAGAGAAGGTGGTTCCGTTGACCCCCGTCTCCCGGACCGGGTCGATCTTCATAAACAGACCAGCCTTCTGGGCACAGGTGACATGAAAAGCCCGATAGCAGTTGGCCTTGTGGCACTGAATTGATGCCCCCCTGCCTTTCTGCTTGCACAGGTAGCAGGTGAGCTTCCAGCGAGCGGGAGGGATGTTCTTGACCCCCTCAACAGGTTCCAAGAACACAGTGTTGGCAAAGCACACCTCAGGGATCCATATGGCACAGACAACATGGGCCCAGCGTCCATCACTTGTCTGTTTGAAGGCACCTCCCCGGTTGGGACAGAGCACACAGTCTACAGGGCGGGAGGGGGACTGCAGGCAGCAGCGGCACAGCCACTGGCCCTCTGGGACATAGGGAACACCGTAACACTCCTGGTGGACAGCCAAATTACAGATGTCACAGAACAGGATGACATTACTATTCAGACACTCGTCATCCAGGCAGACACAGCAGAAGGCATCCTCATCTATGGCACTCTGGGACAGAGCCTGATTACGAGACTCCAGGATGGACTCCCTCTCCAGGCGGTCGATCAGCAGCTCAAAAGTGTCTGGAGATACAGAGGCATGGCCGTCAGATACCCTCTTCTGGTTGACCATCTCCAGCCAGGCCAGGTCCTCCTCATCCATGTCGTACTCAGCCTCACAGTCCTGTTCCTCCCCTGACTTTTCTATGAAACGGTAGTACGCTGCTGGGAGAGGTGGTGCATCTGAGAGGCAGACAGAACTCAGAACACGGAAAGTGGGCTCGGGCAGAGGGCTTTGCTGGGAGGGGTGCTGGAAGGAATTAGTATGACTCGTGTGCTGCTGGGAGCCGGATCGATGGCTCTGGTGAGATGTATTTTTGTTCCTCCTGCCTTTGACATTCGGAGGTTTCCTCCATGATTTGGCTTTGCTCTGTGTTTGCTCACTGTTCTCCTTGTTGCTGTTACATTCAGCAATGTCCTGGGCCATCATCTCATCCTCAGTGATAACTGGCAGAGGATCTGTGATGTTAATCCTGTGGAGCCTTCCATCTAGGTCTACCTCCACTATTTTCTGTGCCTGAGCATAGGTCAAAGTCTCCCTGGAGGGAGACAACTGTAGTCTGTATGGTGAGGGGGGCCGCAGCTGGCCAGATGAACCTCTGCCCCTTCCCCTCCCCCTGCCTCGGCCCCTACCCATGTTGCGTCCACTAACAACTTTCTCACATTCCCGCCTCCTCGCCTTCCGCATGAGGGTTTACACCAGCTGCCTAACAGATGAGAAGAGAAGGAAGAATAAATGTTGAATAAACGATGCCAGTTATTGCGTGATACCATTTCCTGGTTTATATATGTGTAGTTAGGTACATAGAACTAGCTGCTGCAAATTCATATTTGATTTCACTACTGCACAACCATCTTGTTAGCAAGCTGCTATCAAACCAAAGGTGAAGTGTTCATGATTAAATGGCAGCCACAGTCAATGAGTAATGTTTGTAACAATGTACTATATCGATAGCATGTACATGGCATTTCATGGGTTTCCCAAGTACAGACGCCTGCCCAATAAGTGGCTGGTGGTAGTAGTTAGAGAAGCGATCATGTGCTCTCATGCCCAGTAGCACAAACATACCCAGAATGGATGGCAACATCTGAAAGGACAATCAAAGTTGACTGTTGATGAACCATTCATAATTAAGAATTTGTTTACAAATTGTGTTTTTTACTGTCTTGTTGCTTATTTTATAAATATTCTATTTGTATGCTTACATGCTATTGTCCCCCTTGCTGAATTCTATAACTTGTTTTCTTTCCAACAGGGATCAATTAACGCCTCCCTCCACTGACCTCACACACAATGTGATATTTTCAAACAAGTTTCAACAAGATAACACTGGCATGATATTTATATCACCTGCTACAGGTGTATTAATTACTACATATATATTTCCTCCCAGGGGATTAATAAAGTGTTACCTTACCTATCTTCCAATTATTCAGTTTTCTATTGAACGTTGTTTTATGTATTGTTCTAGATAGCTGTGAAGTGTTTAAACAGAGTCTGGCAACCAACACAGCTTCAGGGTGATGGTTGCTAGGCAACACAGCATCTCAGAGAGTAGGAACACATATTAAATCCAAGAAGGCCAAGTCGATACTTGTGTCCTTGTGGAGAAAGTTCTTGGGAGTCCTTGGAGGGAACAAACTTATTGTGAGAGCACAGAGAAGCATCATTACAGTGAACAATGTGCTGTGTGTGAATCATTATTAGAAAACCCCTGTCATGTTCTCGCTTTAGAACCAGAAGACTGTATCTGGGCAAGGCTGGAACCTAAATGACACCAGTTGGTCTATGTGAAAGGTTTCATCTTGTCTTGTTGCACATTATTGGTAAGGTGCATGTGTGGTTATTAAAAAGAGATCAGCTGTAGTTCTGTCAAAATGACGACAAAGTGTTAGCTCAGGTACTGTAGTTGCACAAACACAACTAGTCACTTTTAACAGTTGCATGCGCCACAGACGGACATCGATTGGTCCAATCAGAAGCCTGTAACGCTGCCACGTTACTCTCTGGCCAATCAAACGCTAGCATCCCCTATTTCTTCCCTGTTGCTGTGCATAGTTAGGTTGAAGAGCGCTAAATACCAACCCGAGTATCTAACATCTGTCAGCCATTTTACCCCGTACAACAACAGAGACAACATTTGTATTGCAAGTTGATTAGCGGCCCAATTATCCGTGCCAACAGCAACCAGGTTGCCAATGCATTGTACGCATAGTGCCAAACTGCATACATTAATCGCCTGTATACATTAGATTACAATACTGCAATGTGCAACGCTTTGTACTTCAGACCCCTGCAAACAGATTTTCGCTTGCTGATGTGATAACGTCTACTCGGTCGGACAGGACACACACAAAACGCCACATTTCCTACCAAGTACGACTGAATTACGATAGTGAGAAATAGCGAAGTCGTTTACCTTGAGAAACCGTCCTCGTTCAGTGCGAGCGCCGGAGAAAACAAGTGAAGCTAGCTAAATGTCAGCTAGTGACTGACTACAGCCGAGGCGGACATGCTAGCGTTAGCTTAGCTAGCCGGTAATTTCAGGGGCGACAGCGTCATCTTCAGTACTTCAGTCCTCCGTTGTGACTTCGGACAGACACGTAAACTCGGCCTGGTTTCATAGCTGGGGTTTAAACCTTTCCGGCGTTGCAGAGTCTTAACTTAAGTGCTACAAAATCCTTCAGATATCAAGTTAATGTACCTTGGATGAAGCTAAATATTCAAGTCAAGATGGCTTGAAAATACGCCCCTTTGGAAAAAAAATCGACCCCAGCCAATCGGAGGTCGCCATTTCACCTCGCGCACGAGGCGCATCGCTGTGTGATTGGTCAGCGCGAGGTACCGAAGTCATCGGACTCAGCGCGGAGCGCGTACGGGATAAAGCGGTGAGAAAAACACCGACATGTATTGCGCGCCTTCTCTTCGCTTTCGGCATATATCTGTTACACACCTACTATTTCTACATGTTTATCTGGAGCTGCCACGCGGGTCAACAGACAGCTGCTCAAGTCACGTGTCAAGAACTGAAGAAAACCACACAATAATAATGCCCCCCCCTCCGTTTTACTTTTACTTTTACATGTTCACAATTAATGGAACATATATATATATAGTCACACTTTAAAGTTTGTTTCTTGGTGATCATATTTTCCTATATCTATGATTACCTATACCTATGGAGTGAAACTATGGAATGGTTTGAATGTGGAGTTAAAGCAATGTCCAAACATAAACCAGTTTAAAAAGAAATATAGATACATGGTATTCCAGAGGTACATAGTTGAAGAAGGGCTTTGATATTGGGTTATTTCCATGGGATATAGAAGGTTGCGGTGCTGCTGTTGCGGCATGATGCCATTTGCAAGATCACTTGTGGTAATGGTGTGGCTGTGTATGTGTGTAGTATGGATATATTTAGAATTTATGTATTATATACAATTTTCATTCATTTATAATTGATGTATCATAATTTATGTATTATACAAATTCATCAAGTTTGCCCTGGTACAGGTAGTTCTAGTTCTAATTGAGAAAGTTATGATTTAATGAAAAGGGGATTAAATAAGTGTATACTTCTTCTCACTCCTTTTCAAATATGTAAAAATCCATTGTTTTCATTTTGTTATAATGGCTGTTAAGGCTACAGTATTCTTGC
>CABFOS010075923.1:0-15512 GCA_900660315.1 Diretmoides pauciradiatus | reverse complement strand
TAGTGTTAGTGGTGGTGCAACTTTTCTCTGACAGACACTGGATGCTGTGGAACGCAGGCTTATACAGTAGGCAGATGCACACAGCTTGATGTGTGCATCTGCTTGATGTGCTTGATGTGCACACACATTACAGAAAATGTAATAGAATTTTCACCCAAATTCTCTTAGGACCACTCCCTTGTAGTGACTTTCCTGAGCTTGTCATTTTAAGACTTTCCGCAAGTGAAGAAAGGGGCCACAGTAACATTAGCCAGCTACCATTAAGTAATTTGACATTATTTGCTACAACATGGCAGACTCCTCTTTCTGTGGACTTTTTAAAATAGCAACGCAGGGTGACCTCTGCCATCACAACATAATTTCAGGTGACCCATATTGAAAAATCTATTGAAAAGCACATGACCTGATGTTCAAATTCTTGTGCTTAGACTTAAGGTGCTCACATAGTTGATACATACACTGCACCAACGGACCACGGACAGACAGTCTGCAGTCGTTTGGTACGCGCGACCAAAGCAGAGTCCAGTCCGTGTAGGTTCCATCTTGACTATGAATTGGGCTTTAGTAGCAGTAGACTTACCAAGCGGTTTCAGAAAGAAAATTCAACTGGGGCCAGTGTTTACTCGATAGATTTCTGCAGGCTTTACAAGACAACACTGACTCATCAATGGTAAACCCTATTTATCATATCAGATTATGTGAAAAGTTCTTGATTTGCACAGTGATGATGATGATGATGATGATGATGATGATGAGGATGATGAGGATGATGAGGATGAAAGGAGAAGTGGAGGATGGGGCCTCTTCGACAATAATTTCAACAGTAGTTTTCTTCCTTAGGGGCTCATGTCATCCACAAACCTTGGGATTATTTTCATGCATAATGCTGGAATGCATGGTTCCTGGTTCCTTGTTTAGTTGGATGCAGACTGTATTTCAGTGTGTATTTTCTTTTTGCAGTAGGAGATTGTTTCTCTTTATTGGGGAGGGATTATATACTCTGGCTTGCTGCACACCATCAAGTGTAATTTGCAGAGGTTATCTCCTACTCCTGCAGAGGTTATCTCCTACTGCTTAATTTGGTTTCTTCCTTATGTGCACCACCAACTTAATCTATTTCCACTCTTAAAATGTTTACACTAAAATCGTATCCTACCTGAACTTGATTTAACTTGCATAAACAGAGGAATTTGCCCTGCTGCCTTTCTCAAAGAGGTTATGGGTGGGTATCATAACCTGTATCATCAAGTGCTTTTGGAATGTGTTTCAGGGACATACTGCCCAATCTTGACTTTGTATGAGTTTATGGTCTGGATTTTCTGGTCTAAACTCAGGAAATGGTTTATGTAAGCCTGCAACATAAAAAAAAAAACACAGCATTCCAGGTGACCAAGAGAAAAATGCTTCCATATGCCGATATTGATGACTGTGAGGTTGCTATCTGTATGTCAAATTAACTTTGCACCTCTAGGGATACACATTTCTTAATTTCAGATGACTTCACCAGATATGAAGCGCTCTGAATTAACATGCTGTCACAGCCATCAGAAATGTCTTTTGTGCATTATTTGAATAGTTGTACCAAGAAGGTTTCTATATTAAGTTTTGCTCCCCAGAGCTTTAATGAATTGGCTTTTTGTTGTGACTTCTGAAAGATTATTTGTGTTTTGTGTGCTGGCTTACTACATGTGCAAGGAAAGTGCTTTCCTCAAAAGACCAGCATTTCAACCTCTTAGGGTTCTGGTTTTGTCAGCTATTTGTGCTTCGTTATTTCATCTGGATAGATAGCTTCTGCTGGTATTTCTGTGGTCGACTTTGATAGTCTTCTCCCATAACTCGCTTGTTCACCTCAGTCATCAACTTTTTCTTGGCTCTATGCTACTCCTGTATAAAATGGTTTTCAAGCTTGTGTTGGTCTGCACCTGTTGAATCATTTCATTTACCGGACACTTTTCATTAGTTTCAAGTACTGTAGGTTTGATTAACTGTTTGAAAATGACGCTAAAGCTAATGCTTTTGAATTTGCGTACAACACCAGAATTTGGTTTAGGATTAGGAAGCTGCCTGGAACATCTTTCACACTTACAAACCAAAATAATTTAGCCTCCTTTGATCTAGAAAATATTTTTCAATTCATTGTGCAAATCTCCTGCACACCATGTGTTAGCGTGTCAAAATGAAACATTGTCTAGAACATTATTTAGTTGCATAGACAACAATGTTTAACAAAACATTGACTCATGATAATCTGGCCAAGATTACACTCCCTTTTTCCTTTTCCCCCTGAAAGACGTAACAGCAGTAATAACTCCGTTTGGCTAGATTAATGCTGTAAAGAAATATTGTTTTACTGCATTGATTTGAGGAGCTTGCTTTAACTTTTTGCTTGAGCTGATTTCATTTTGTAGATGCCGTATCAGTGTTTCCATGTGTTATTGGTTTTCTAAACCATTGGCTCAGTGTAGGCTGTTTTGTTTTATGATCAGTGACGATAAACACGTTGAGATGGTGAGCTACACTATTCAAAGCTGGTTCATGCTTCACACGGAAGTGCATGTGTCCAAATCGACCAGCGGCATTGGAGTTACATGTGATGTTGTGCACCACATGGAATTTCAATAAACATGGACGGCATTACAGCCCTGCCGTCCAGAATTGGCTAAACATAGGAACTATTGGCTGATTCATTTATTCTTTCTTTGGATAGTTGTGAGTTGAATTTTGCTACAGCGCCTCTAAAGTACTGGAGTTTTCAGGCATGGTCATCACGAGAAGCACTGCAAGCATGAATGCCAAGGTGCACAGACTGTGGCTCTCATACAGAAAGCATGAACCAAGCATCAGTCCTCGTGGAATATTTTTCTGCACAAAGTTGGTTATGACCCAACCCATGGCAATGTTGTGAGTTACGAATAAATGAACCAGATGTCAAAATGAGTTTATATTCATTTTCCCCAGTTTTCTCATACAGCCCAGGGATAAACAACATCTGTATCCCCAGGCCCCTTAAATACAGCTTAGAAATCAGTTTTTTTGTGCATATGTGCATCAGAACATTGCTCATTTCAAAATACAACTGTATTTTGAATTAACATATAAAATTAGGAACAAATAGTCATAGTTCCACCATAGTTGTTCCATCTATCCAGAATTTGGACCACAACTACACTTCTGTTCAACGTTTGGTAGGCCTAGTTGTTGCTCACATATAGTGAATTGAAACAGGTTTCCTATAGATTTGAGTACAAGGTTCCTGGACATTTTTAAAATGTTCTTAAACAATAGGCAAGGGGATCACATCCAAAGTTTTTTTTCATGAACAGTAGTCTTTGTGTTAGATGTCGTCCCTACATTAGCTAGGCATTAACACAGTGTAATTTCACTGTGTTATGAGATGACTTCATATGTGGGTTTTAGATTAGGGTACTAAATGTACTGTACGGGTGCAAATACCATTTTCATTGTTCTATCTGAAATTATGCTAGAATCTTGGACGATGTCGATACAGTAAGTTTAGGCCTACACACAGTACACACAACAATATTTGTAGTATTATAGTGGGTAATTGTATAGTACGGTAATTGTAGTGACAGTACTGGTTGCAAGTGTCTAGCAGGCTGCTTGTGGTTAATAAAGGTCTCCCACTTAATGTTGTTACTCAAAATGTACAAGATGGCAGATGTGGAATAGTTTCCCGGTTTTTTAACTTCAGGGATTTTCTGTCTCCATTGATTGGTGGTTCCGGGTTTGGCAGCTTCCCGTTTGGTTTCAGACTTTGTGCTGAGAGGCATCCTGACCACAATGGGGGAGTTCCTTCCTTTCTGTTGTAGAGTGTACAAGTGTGATAGGACTGGCCCAAGCAGGGAAACTCCACTGGTTACTGTTACACTACTGTTGATCAGGTCTCTTGATGAGGGATTGTGCTAAAGAAACAATCAGAGCTTTGTGATTCACGTGTTTTATGCAAGTTAAGTTCAGGTTGGAAAAGATTTCAAAGATTTTAGTGTAAACATTTAAAGAGTGAAAAATAAAATATATAGATGAGGTTGGTTGTGCACATAAGGAAGAAACAAAAACTAAGCAGTAGGAGATAACTTGCTGTGAATAGCCAGAACAGAGGTTCTATGACAGTCCTACTGCAATATCTGCATCTGTGATACTGATAGAAGTTCAATATGAGACAAACTCTTGTGTCCACATTCAGTGATGAACCGCACAGGCTTAACTCAAACAAGTCTCAATAAATATCAACAGATTAACTGTAAACAAGGGCTGCACAATTGATTATGTCAAATTGTTTATCATGATTTTAGTTTACTGTATCAAAGTTATTTTGTTTCTAAATTCATCAAGACAAATAATTGTGATTAATAAGGTTGGGTACGGAAACCTGGTGCTTCCTGTATGGCCGGTATCTACTGGACCGAATCAATGCTTCCTTTGCTTTCGGTTTCATTTCTCTACGTACTGCCTTTCTATAAGCTATGGGGAGCAAGAGAAAGCAAGAGATTCCTTGCTTTATAGTTAGATTTAGCCACACCTCTGCTCTGGAGAAAATCATGTTAGAGAATGTGGGGAAAATGGGACCTTGCATAATGGAAGGTCGCAACTTGACTGGGCTTGAATTTGAAGAACACTACTCATACACTACTAGGTGTAACAACGCTAGCTGCCGAGCCTGTTAAATTGTGGCAACTTGGACAAAAACAGGTGAAAACTTTGCATCGAGACCTCATTCTGTTTTGCCAGTAGAGGTGTGGAAATTTCTTGATTGTACGATGCATCGCGATGCGGACGTGGACGACTGCATCGATGCAGTGACAGAACATAATCGATTATATCCTACTAATGTAAATTGTTACAATTACTTCCGAGAGCAACGTCACTACATGCTAGGCTAACAGTACGGGCGAAATAGCGGCGAGAAGCAGAGATCAGCAGCAGCAAGTGATAAAAAAATGCACCCAGTATTTTAACTGTGGTCGCATCATAGCAGTCGCGCTATCTGCACTTAAACATCGATTGAGCATCTAGATCGCTTTGTACGGTAAAGCGAGTGGCCGCAGACAGACTTCATGTTGCAGTGCCGGGCGCCGAGTCCGGCAGACTTCATGGTGCATTCACATGAACCCGTAAACTCAGAAATCTATACTAGACCTGTACCATTTAGTTTGGTTTACAATTTACATTTATGTTGACATTCTGATTTTAAAGCGCTTTCTAAATAAAAAAGGAAGTTCATATTTATCTGACTGCTTGTATTAATTGATGAAAAAGTAGCCATGTGCAGTACTACAGAAAATTGAGGATGCGATACATTGTGATGCGTCGAGACGCATCGTGATGCATCGTGCAATCGAATCGAATCGTTGACAGGTGAATCGTAATCGAATCGTGAGGCCAGTGAAGATTCACACCTCTATTTGCCAGACATAGTCCCATTACACCAGACACTGTCAATGAAGCCTTTACTGGTTCTCAGCTTAAAAACTACTGAACAATGCAGATGTAATGGTGCATTTACCAACATGAACATGCTATGGTAAAAGTTTGATTTACGAAGCGGGGCTGACTGCCTCTGATCTACATGGGAGAAAGGAAAATAGTATTAGTAGTCTGAATGCTAGTGGAGTCAAGTCAGCATTCTCAGGTCAATTACCCTAAAAGTAAAAAAAACAATGCTAATTTGCTATCCTTACTTAAGGTTGACCCAAATAATTCACTAAGGCCATCTCTAGAGACGTCGATATTCCTGTTTCCACAGTTCGTAATGTTATTGAGAAGTTTGCTGCTCAAGGAATTGTTAATAATCTCCCAGGATGTGGTGGTAAATGGAAAATTAATCCCAGATGTTGTCAAAGGTTGGTGTGAGCCATGGAAAAAAACCTTGCATAACATCCAAAGATCTCAAGGCTGACCTGGAGAGGTCTGGGCTAATGGATTCAGCCCATACCAAAAGCTGGACACTGAACCAAGGGCTTTACCGTCCAAGACCACGGAAGACCCTACGGCTGAAAGAGAAACACGACCCACAAGGCCCTATTGATTTTGCCAAGACCCACCTGGACAAACCAAAATCCTTCTGGGGAAATGTTCTGTGGACCAAGGAAACCAAATGAGAGTTCTTTGACAATGCAGATCAGTGCTTTGTTTACAAACGATGAAATTAAGCTTGTAAAGAAAAGAACACCCTAACTACAGTCAAATATGATGGACGTTCCATAGTGCCCGAGGCAGCTGCTTTGCTTTATATCTTAAATGTATTAAAGGCATCACAAAATCAGAAGATTACCAAGGCATTTAAGAGTGAAATGTGCTACCCCATGTCAAAAATATTTGGTGTCAATCGAAGGTCATGGTTTCTCCAGCAGAACAATCCAAAAGCACCCAGGAATGGTTCAAGAGAAAACATTGGACTGTTCTGGAGTGTCCAGTAATGAGTCCTGATCTCAATTCCACTGAGAACCTATGGCGAGACCTGAAATGTGCAGTTGGAATGAATCCTTCAAACATTGAAGAACTGGAGCGGGTTGCAATTGAAGAGTGGGAGAAACTGCCAGCAGAAAGGTGCAGGAAGCTTCTTGATGGTTACAACAAACATTTGGAATCATCATCATTGCCAAAGGCTGTGCAACTAATTATTAGAAAAGGGTGCCAATAATCATGGCCATAGCCACTTTTCACTTCAGATTTGATGTTGTAACCCTTTTTTGCCATAGCCAGGGTGAGCATTCATACAGAAGCCAAAATCTGTCATGGATTTGTCTTCATGTATGGAAACAATGCCATATATTTCTGATCATGAGCTTAACAAACTCTGTAAATCTTAAAGTGTGGTTACTTAATCGTGTAAAAGCTCAAGTTCTCCTGACTTGGTATCATTGTGATTATTTTTCTTTTCTTCCAGTCTTGTGACTTGGGCATGACCTTTAAGCAGTATCTATCCGTCCAAATATTTTTCCTTCTCTGCAGCTGTTGGAGGCTGGAATGCTTCCTGGAATTTGAGCTTCATGACATCATCAATTTGCTAATCTGTAATACCCTTTCACCATGCAAACAATGCCATAGCCTATTCCTTTGCATATCATAACCATAGAACATCCAGCCCAGTCTAGTTCTAGGATGGAGGACGTGGAAAACGTTTTGACAGGTCTTTGGAGCACTGATTGGAAACTTGAGAAAACTCTGACACAGCCTTGAAATCTAACTTGGTTTCACTTTGTTTTATGTGTCGTAGGGTGTTGATGTACAGGCTTGTTAGTTAGTTAGTAGTTCGTAGCTTGTTAGTAGAATGGAGAAGTGAGTTGGCAATACCTGCAAACGTGTTCGTCAACCGGTCCACCTGCCAACGCGGCCAAATGCAGGTTAGGGGCTGACGTGGATATGACGTCAGCTGGCGGCATACACTCCACTGGGGGCCTTTCCATACATGGTAAAATAAGCATTTGGTTGATTTATAGAAGAGTGCTGCGGTAAGATAAGTCAGGGAGATTGATGGAGCTTTTTCCAAGAGGAGAAACATCTGCTCTAATCAAGAAAGACTAACAACGTCTCTGTGGTTGTTGAGGCCATGCTAAATCACGCAACAGAGAAATAAACTATTAGGCTTATTCAATCTCTTTTTGTCTTTTGGGCTCATTTTATGGCTTTGGTGTGTATAAGAGCAAATATTTGTTCATTCCCTCAGCACACATTTGTCTTGAGTCTTAAACATTGCTTAAGTCACATTCTTTGTGTGTATTTTGCTACAGACTAAAAGTCGGAGTAATAGCTTAAATTCCAGCTAGGGTTGCTGAGCAAGGGAATATTATAAAATGAATATCAAATTAGGGTTGGTCCGATGAACGATGCCATAGTCATCCCATACCCCGCCTGACAAGTAAAATGTCGTTACTGAAACTGCAATAAAAGCTTTGCGAGTAAAAAGCCAATAGGAGTAATAAGTATTTTAAGGAATGCCAGCCAGAGAGCGCAGAAATGAAGGAAACGTGAAATCAGAACGAGCAAACTTTATTGGCAACAACTCAGGATTTCAGACATTCAAAGACATTAAAAGAGTTTGATTAATTAACACAATGTAGGCTAATAGTCAAAATTACTGACGCACATTACTGGAGCATTATTTTCAACTTTGTTTATAAAATCAGCCTATACAGCTCGCCGCGCCGCACTGTGTTCGTTCGACTGATATGTACAGCTAGGAGAGCGGAGCTTTTACTTTGAAAGGTATGTGGCCGGGGATATTGGGGTGCTGAGAGCGACAAGTAGAGGTAGCTGTTCTAGCTGGATGATGACATCGGGGGGGCGATGTCATCGTCCATTGCGATGTTTCGCTGTGGACATCGTTCATCATCAATGTGGTCAACATCGCCCAACCCTAATTCAAATATTATGCATAATCTCAAAATGTTTCAGTCTTGTGAAATATCACCAATTTTATTGTTAACTTCAAAAAGAACAAAAAGAAAAGAAATAGGTGATACATTTTGGAGTAAATAAATGAGGTGGTCCCACGTTCACAAAAAAGAAAACATCACAACCTGTACAGTAAAAGTAAACCTTTTTGGTGTAACAGTAATGACTGTTCAGAAGCCTTCTTAAGGAGGTAAAACATCTCTTCAGGTGAGGACCATCTCTGAGTCCTTTGAAATTGGAAAAAGAAATAGGTCACTGTCCGTCACATTATCCAAGAAGAAGAGGCAGTTTTGAACTTCAGAAGATGTAAGCCTGACCTGTGCATCATGTCTATCACAGTCTATTTTTTGCGTGACCTAAATTGTGGCAGTGATGGAAGGAAGAGGAAACAACCACAGCACACAACACAATCGCAACCTTGGCAGACCACATGATCCTAGACAAGGAAAAGGTCTGGGAGTGTTAAGTAAAATATTGAACTAAAGATGGATAATAATGGCATGGGCTTTGTTATGCGTACACACCAGTCCGAGTGGTTACTGGTCTTGTGCAGCTGTGAAAGTTTGGGAATATGTTAAAGTAAAATATACTAAGTCGCATACAGGAATGTGGTATAATATACAGTATATGTGTTAGCTAAATACAGCAAGCATTTTCTGTTGCTTGCAGCAGCTTTGTTGTAGCTCTGTTTAATGTTAGACAGCTAGTTATCCTGCCATGAACAGAAACATTTAAACCACTGACTCAAAACAGCGAACACAATTGCTCTTCACTTAGCATTTCTTATGTGTTTATTCCTGTTAGGGCTGACCCCAATGTTTCAAAGCTTCGAAGCTTCAATTATTGCCATGGTAATCAATGTCCAACTCAGTATTGGAATGCTTAGTTTTTTGGTTTTGTTTTTTAAACTGGGACAGTTTGAGCCTGTGAGAAAACAGGTTTACTGACAGCATAGTAGGGCGGCCAATCACAGCACGCGTCAAGGTAACGAGTATAAGCCAATCATAGCACAGTAGGGTGGGACTTGCTGCAGTTGCAGCTTGGAAAAAAATAACTAGCAAGATGTCGCAAATGTCAAGCATCTGGAATCATTTAAAAATTTGCGAAGATGACCCCCAAAACATCGAGTGCCAGATATGCCAAAGGAAATATCACAAATCTACAGTTCTAAAGTTTGTCAAATCACCCGAAAGCTGTACTGTAAGTAACAGCTTCGCCATCTTAGCTTAGCCATCACCAATAGCTTGTGTTGCCCCCAAGCAAGAAACACAAGTTTTAAAAATGTTTGAAATTAAATCAATGTTCAGAATTGCTGAATTCAATCTAAATATGACATCTGAGTAATGGTAATACGAAATGTTTGCTAGTATGGCAACTTACCCCCAATAAAGAAAAGGGGTTGGATATATATGCAAACCTGATTTCTCTGTTATTTTATTTTCGTCCTTCCACATAAATTTCAACAATTTTGTTTTCACTTTGGTACAATACATTGCTTTGCATAGAACTCTGATAAATAAATAAAAAATCCAAAATAAATGTTGTGAAATAATTAACAGCCCAAGAAAATGTGCAAAACATTCAGGGGTTTGAATACTTTTGCAAGGCACTTTATATGGTACAGCATTGGGAAGCCTTCGAAAGCTGACACGTGACCAACTTCTTGTCCGTTTCAGTCATGCAGGGTGAAACATTTTCACTTCTGTAGGGAAACAGGAAGCACAGCTGTCGTCGTCCAAAATTTAGACTCCTGATGTTGATGGTGACTGTTTGCACGTTTAGTCCTTTGTTTACTATTGTTTGCATCATGGTGAATTAATGAATTCTCTTGATGAATTAATAAATTCTCAGAGATAATGCAGAATGATACAGAATGATAGGTTTTTGTAATTATATATTGCAAAACGTTTGCTGTTCCCTTAATAAAATTCCTGTACTTTTGTTTCCGGTTGTCAGAGAAATTGAGCATGTACAGTAGGAGATCTGCACTAAGTTCAATACCCAAATTCTATTGCTTAATGGTTTTGCTTATGAATTGGCTTTGTAGGTTTGACATCTGCTTTGTGCTTGTAAGTTTTACGTTGTAAGTTTTAACACCAATAAGCTGTAAACTTTTCAAATCTACCAACACGTGGTGTCAATAAACGAGCTACCCTGATTTAAGTATTTAGGAAGTTAACCTATTGTTGTTTATAACGTTCAGTGGTTAGTTGTTTGTGATGTAAATTCAGATCCCAGTTTATTTGAATTGCCTTCTACCAAACGTTTTGTTCAGCATGAAAAAGAAGTCCTGTTTTTTGGAATTCATCCCCCTCAGTGTTTGCGGATGTGGAAATTAGCATGTTCCTTTTCAGGCCTGGATTCTATTATCCTGGCCAATGGGGTTCTTTATTGTTATCAGGGGGGTAGTATTTGAAAGCATGGCTTGTTTTAATACAGAGTGCAGCCTCATGGAATGTGAGGAATTCTGTCATTTATTTTCATCCTTGGGTGAAAATTAGAACTTGGAATACTCAAAGCATGTGATTTCAATTAGAGGAGCTGTAAAGACCTGAAGATATGTAAGGGTGCGATAGACTGGTGTTCACATAGCGCTGTCCCCACACAATGTACTGCAGTCGAACATTGGCGTCACTGCAACCAGCACCCAGCTCAGTTCTGTACAAACTATTACACACATAGTCCCCGACCAACAAACACACAAGCCACATCCCCACACACAGGTCCACAAGCCTCATCTAGATTGATTACCCTCACTTTGACAGAGGTCTAGGTTTCAAGGAGTTGCTGACAGCGTGCTTGAGCCACTCAAGGCAGGAGGGCTACAGCAGCCCACCGAGAGCCGTGTCATGGTGATGAGGTGTAGCAGCTGATTATGCTGTTTGTCAGAGTAATTTTGTCTCCCTTCTCCCGTCCCGGTGACTTCAGGGCATCTGTAAGTAGGCCTATGCCATTAGCCCGCTTACGTAGATTGCTGAGTAATGGCATTTTGCAGTGTTGAGATGTGATAGCTTGATTGTTTGGAAAGTTTCATCTTTGTTGTCACTGACTATTTTTGTGCATCTTTGTTTCTGGTAAAATGGTAAATGGACTGTATTTATATAGCGCTTTTATCCAAAGCGCTTTACAATTTATACACTTCACATTTTACCCATTCACTCTCACATTCATACACCGACTGCGGCAGCAACCATGCAAGGCACCAACCTGCTCGTCGGGAGCAGTGAGGGGTTCAGTGTCTTGCTCAAGGGCACTTCGACACGCTACCGGGAGGAGCCTCGAACCGGGAACCCTCCGATTCCCAGACGACTGCTCTACCAACTGAGCTATTGCCGCCCCGTTTCTCCGTTACTTTAGACCCGCCTTGCCATTCAGTGGAGGCAGCATGCTGAGAGATGTGTGAAATGTGTGTAATGTATCGTTGCAAATTCATCTGGGACCCTTCTATGCAAAAACACCTTGCCTCAATTTTAGGCAAATGTTGGCTAAAATTCACTTCTCAAGAAAAGTCACATGCAGCAGAATTTACAATATAGACCAATTTAATTCCCCCATTAAGCTCTCAGCAGGCAGCAGAAATAGTTAAACTTAATGTCACACATATTGTGCATCAAGCAAACACTTTCCAGTTAGATAGCATTTCCTTATACAGTAACTTGAGGTAAACATCACAAAATCTCCTTTGTAAAATGTAACAATTAAGCTGGGAAACAGGTAATGGCCTATAGCATACATGTATATATTGTAAAGTAGAAGTGTTACAAAGGAAATGAAGTGGCAAAGTTTTAATTTCTCTGACCAACATGGCAATTTGACATGCTCTCGTGCTCTAGTGGTTTCCAAAAAAACTTTTGTCGTAGTAGAATCCACGTGAAGTCCAACTATTTTTCAAGTGTGTGTGTGTGTGTGTGTGTGTGGATTTTTTTTTAGAGGAAATAGATGCTAGTCATCTATTTCTATTTTAGTCATCTATTAGGAAAGCTGACACTAATTATATCAATAGCAAGATAATGTACGTGACTCTTCTTCAGGTAGAGTTCGGCCATGATGCTTAGAATTAAAGAATTTAATCTATTCTATTAATAAAATCAACCGTGACATATCTGTTTATCCATATTAGTCAAATAAGTTCCAAGCGAGATGAGACGAAGTTCCAAGAAATGGGCCACATGTATTCAATTTCTCTCTCTGATTCTTGATAGAAAGCCATTTTCCTCTTGGCTGATGAACAGAAATTGTCCTAGATGAATGCATGACTAAGAGTTTAAAATAACGTTGGGATGAAGTCATGGGGTCACACAATACAGTGTGACAAACTGCATTTTGTTTTTGGCATGCTGAAAAAGAGAATTCCTTTTTCTTAATTAGATTACATTTCTATTTATTAGCTTTCCACATTGTTGAGTAAGAATGCTCTAGTCGTATATCAACCCCCAAAATACATGTTTTGGTGGTGTGTTTGGACTCATTACATCATGTTGACTTATTGTGAATTATTACATATAATTTAAGTTTTTAAGTTTTGTAAGACCCAGACATGTGGTCTTGTGAAAGTTTTTTTCTTAATTGTTTGGGGGAATTATTTCACCGTTATAAGTTGCAATGATCAACCTTGCAAATCTGTGTGGCAGAAAGTGAGGCAAGCTACACATACACCTGTAGATCAGCATCCAACTGTTTGACTGTATGACTTCTATGACTTGCTCACCATTGTCAGAGTTTGTATTCAGACACTGATGATTGGATGCTTTGCCTATGATCCAGGTTAGATGAAACCTATCCTGGAGTTACAAAATGCAAACTACGTTACCATCTACAGGTAACTGAAACTGGAACACAATATGTAAAAGCCAAATATGTGCTGTCGGACAGTGCACCATGTCTGACTGTGGTTATGTGTCATCGATTAATGAATCGTCCTTGTCAGCTGTCTGTTGAGTCGGATCAAACTGGATTGGATGAGATACAACAGGAGCAAATCTTTCTCCTGCACTGGCACCACATGTCAAGACAGGTCTGTCTGATGTGCGACTACAAGACTCCTACATAGGGTTGCAAAGGGGCGGAAAATTTCCGGTAAATTACTGGAAAGTTTCTGGAAAGTTTCCATGGTATTTTTGGCTTGGGAATTTTGGGAATTTCCCCCCCCCCACACACAATGTTTTAACAGGGAACTTAATGTACAGGAGTAGTTAGGGGGGAAAACAAACATAAAATGCAAATTCAATTGAATTTCAGCCCTGCACTGTGCAGAGGCTTGAGAACCTTGACTACTTTTATTTTACATTTTGAATGGGACTTTTTTGGGAGGGGAGGTCAAATATATTTATTTTATTCAACATTCATGTTTTTTGTTGTTCAAGCACTGAGGCCTGAAAGGATGCAGAGGAAAAATGCAATGGGCTCATAGGGAATACATTATTTTATACAACATTCATGTTTTTTTTTAATGAAAGAATTCATTTAAGTTATATTCACAATAGATTCATGTCATTTTTAAAATTTGTATTAGAAATGTTTGTATGCATGTCTGCTTATGACAAAACATAATGTTTATATTTATGTCTGTATATGACGAGGTAAATACAGTTAGTGTACATTACCCAAAGATTCCCATTAATTCCCATGGAAAGTTCCCAACTTTGAAAATTCCCGGAATTTTGCAGCCCTACTTACACATGATATCACTCAATGATGCGTTAACTTCTGTTTGCTGATCAATTATGCTGATAACATCATCACATGCAAAATTGTTCGCTTACCATAGTTGTATATAATAAAAATAATAATCCAACCAACATCCTGTGACCCCTTCAAATTATCTCAAGACCCCTCGGGGGGTCACAACCCCCAGGTTGAGAACCGTCGTTATATGGTGACATGTTTGAACTTACCTGCTCAGCTGTCAGTCTCCGCGCCTGACCTGCCCCCCTGAGCCCCCCCTCCTCTTTCTCAGTAAAAATAAAGGCCCCATTGTTGAGTGTTGATTGAGTGGAGGTAATAAATGTTTGGTCGGATAGTCAATGTGTTTCAACATCATGGCTTGGCTGTGCTCCTCCAATAGTGACTGAATCATCTAGGAATGAGAAAGATCAAGAAATAAACAGACATCAAAAATTAGTTGATACAGCTGTTTAGTTTGTTGTTGGGTTGTTACAAAACAACAACAACAGCCACTGCAGATAGAGAGGAAATTGCGAACCATGAAGTGGGAAAGTCTGAAATATATCTCACCCCTCAAAACAACATTACAGCTTTGGTTGTCACAGCAAGGATTATGCCCAAATGCCCTCCTCGTCATCCTATTGTTGGCAATGACAGGCCAATAGTAAGGATATGCATGAAGTGAAGAAAGCAGTAGTTACTGGAGTTAGTGCTGATCAGAAGACATTACTGGCACAGTAGGCACAGACAGGAAAATAAGCATGTTAATCATAAGAAAAAGCAAGTTATAATATGAAAGCCATGTTCATTAGGATACCAGTAAGTACTAGTGGTATTGTTGTCTTGGATTAAATCAGTATGAGAATGTGAGCTCTGCTTTACAACCACTAACAACCCAGCACTGTTTATTACAAAATGCGGCAGATTATTACAAAATGCGGGTGTTATTACATAATGAAGTGAAAATATATTACATTTTGTCAAGTGATTACATAATGCGGTGTTATTACATAATGTGTTGTTTCTATTGGAGCTGCTAACTTTTCTGCATCAACAAACAAGGGAACACGGCAAACATGTATTTAGTCAAAGGTGGTGCGTGCAAACAGTAAGAAAACATCCAACCCTTTAATTCTCTCAGCACATGAGAGAGAGCGAATGGACCAGGGGGATCCTAACCCCAACCCAGATGCCTTATTGTTCATGTACGGATAATGTATCAAAAATCAAAAGTAATAACTTTACACTATTTTGCAACATCAGCAATGAATAGCGGGAGGAAAAGTTTTGGTTGATGAGTTCACTGTTTAAATCACTGTTAGATTTAGACATTTAAGAACATGGATGATAACCAACAGAGAGTAAGACATCTAACCTGGTCAGGGGAGGGGCGGTGACCAGCGTGGGGGGGTCCTCGGGCAGGCCCTCCCCGA
>CABFOS010075921.1:0-11061 GCA_900660315.1 Diretmoides pauciradiatus | reverse complement strand
CCCAACACCCTCCCCCTCCCTCTGACTTCCTCTTCCTTGCTCTCCCTCCTACTCTCTCTTTGTGCCATTTCCATGTCTCCCATTTTTTTGTGTTTGTCTGTTTGTATTTCTATGCGATTGTATTCTTATGTAATGCAGCACCACTCACTCTGTTGACATGTGGGTACTGTACACTGTTGACATTTTGTGTTGACATCCACCACCCATCAATGCCTGCTCTCAGCTATCTAATACTGTGGTCTTCTTTCTAGCTATATCACACCACAGCATTCAACCATCTCGTTATCTCCCCTTCCCTCTCTGCAAGCCCCTATGTGTGCTGTGTGCACCCTCTCTGTTCCAAGAATATCATGTCACATGTTCCCAACATGTGACATGCATAGAACGCACTTTTATTCATTTAGATTCTCTCCAGTTTTTGAGCAGCTCTGCCTCTGGGGTAGCAAATTTTCTCCTGGCTGGGATGTGTTTTTAATGCTCTTTTTTTGGTCTTTTCCCCCCTCTCATTTGTCCCTGTTTCTCTCTATTTGCAGGATGCTGTTTTGTAACTTTTTATACAAGAAAAGCTGCACTGGAGGCCCAGAATGCACTGCACAACATAAAGACCTTAAGTGGGGTGAGTAAGCACTGTATGCACTGCTTGAGCTCCTTCCCATCCCTGGTGCAGGCTGTGAGTTGTGTGCTGGCCGATAATGAGCTCTCAGCTCACTGAACGTCTGCCTGGCCTGAGAATGTAGCTCAGCCCCCACCAGACACTGACACCACACAGAGGACTGACCTGGACCTCAACACACTGAATTGATAAGCCAGCAGACCTGACCCACACGCTGATGGGTCCAGTAAAATGTGCTTGTCCAGGGGGCAGGCTATTCACTGAAGTGCAGGACCCTATTGCCACAAAGTGGAACAAATTATTAATGCTTGTCATGAATTATTGATTCAAATCTACATTTCTATTTCACAAAGTTGGAAATCTAAAGGGAGAGGTGAGGTCTCCTAACAAGGAAGCCTGGTGAGAGTGAGTGTGTGGCCTTGTAATTCCTCACCTGATTTATCTAAAGAGATTAAAGCCCAGTCAACTGGAAAAAGTGTCATTGCTCATTAAGCTTGTACAAATCTGCCCTGCCTGTAGTCTTACTCTCCTTCCAATCAATTAAATCAATACCGAACCACTCCAGTCTTGTATGAAATCAATAGCCTAGTCTATTGGAAAAGGAGTCATTGTCAGTGAAGTTACTGGTAAATATTGAACCATGTTGATAAATGGTGGTCCTCCTCACTGGAGGACCATCAATCAGATAGGCATTTCAAATAAAATGTGGTTTGACAGCTTGGCTCTAAACTCCTAGTCCCCAGTCATGCTGTTACTGGCATTGAATGCAGTTGAGTGAGTTTGGTTTGCATGTCAGTGGAAAAGCTTGTGTCCCTGTTCCTGCTTCTCGCCCGTCTGTGCTGCTCTCTCCTTGGTCAGTGACGCTAGCCAGTACCCATACAGAGCGGGCCATCTGTCTGTTTCTCTTTAGTGCTTCTCAGAAAACCTTTTCATAAAATTTCATAACTGCAGCCTGCCCAGTCACTTCACGCAGATTTGTCCTCTTTCACCTTGCATGGCAGGTGAACATGCTAGAGATGTGTGTGTATTCCTGGCACTGTAATAAAAGCGTCCAACAAATGGCATATGTCATGTTAACATGACAGACCAACATTAGGTGTTATGCATCTTCTTCCACATATAATCAGTGAGGAAATGCTGGGGGAAGTAAGATTGAGAGATGAGATTTTTCTGGTTGTGGCTCAGATTTCACCTTATTCTGTCTGGTGTCTCTTATTATGATTGGTTGTAGGAGGTGAAATAAACGTATTATTAAAGCAAACTACAATGTAGTACATTTCAAAGCTATGTGTCTGGATTTCTGTAAAATAGAAGGAATCGATAAGTTCAATCACAAGTCTACATTGCACCGAGAAGTGAAATTGGATACTGGAGAATTCGATCCCCACCATCAACTAGTAGACACTTCTTCCTCCTGAATCTGGCTAAAGTGAGGGATGATGGTCTGAGAGCCAGAGAGAAAGATGCTTGAATATGGGGGAGGAGTAAAGATATGAGACCCTCATGCTGAGAGATAAAGGAGCCAAGCACCTGTGTTGTTGATGGGGGTGTCTGGGATAGAGACTAGTGCAATGTTAACCATTCCTCTACCCTGTCTTTCAGATGCATCATCCTATCCAGATGAAGCCTGCCGACAGCGAGAAAACAAACGGTGAGTGACATCATTGTAAATGGGGTGTGACACCAGACAAAGTGTGTGTCAATGTGTGGCGGAGGAAGGATTCACAGCTGATGTCTGCTGTGGAAAATTCTCAGGAAGTGTGAGATTTTGCCAAGACCAATGGGGTGGCGGGGGTGTGGATTATGTCCAAGATGAAAGCCTGAGCAGGACTTAGTTCAGGGATTGTGCAGCAATACACAATTTCTATATGGTGTCAGGGGTTAGGAGGATTAAGGGTTTTAAAAAGCACCAAGGGGAGACGGGTAGAGCAGGTACAGAGGATCTGGTGGAGAGTGTAAATGGATGATAGAGTAGTCATCTGTCTAGAGAGCAAGAAACTGAGAGAATGGCAGAGATGAAGCTGCAGGTTGAGAGATTTGTAGTTTTGAGTGGGAGTCAGAAAATGACAGCGTGACAAAGGGAGAGATTGAACAAGAAGAAGAGAGGGGGAAGATTTAGCGCCTGACGCAATCGGCATCTTCATAGCTCTATTATTGCTTGGCTTTCCCTTAATTCCTGTTTTATTTTCATCCCCCTTTTCCAGCGGTGGAAGACAGAAAACTCTTCATCGGAATGGTTTCAAAGAAATACGGGGAGAATGAGGTCAGAATGATGTTCTCGTCTTTCGGACAGATCGAGGAGTGCCGAATTCTCCGGGGACCAGATGGCCTGAGCAGAGGTGGGTGTGCTCTTAACATGGCCACTGTATTCCTAGCCTCACAACCACCACCTTTGGCGCAGCCCAACACTCATTCTCATCAAGTATTTATACATGGCTGCCTACTTTCCCTTTATTTAACCCCCCTCCTGTTCCCTATTGAAGTGCTATTCACCTACGTTGGCGCCCACTTCCCATTCCACCCCCATAGTCTATGCTCCCGTCACAGTCATACTCACCTCCACATCTCCGAGTGAAGGGCCACTGCACTTGCCGCCCGGAACAATGGGCCGTCGCCTTGGCAACCGCTGGCTGCTGGTGTTCGTGGGCTCAGCTGGCAGGCAGCTCAGCTCAGCTCAGCTCGGCTCCTCCGTTACCGCCTCCTCCATCACACTGCACAAAGGCTAGAATTAGCCTGCCGCCGCATCTCCTACCTAGCTTATCTGTGCCGCATAAGACGCCAAAGATGGCAAGCGGCGCAGGGCTCATCTGTTGATTTGTATGATAAAACCTGAGATGAAAACATAGAGGGACTACTGACAGCCTTTGGCCCGCCTAAGCGATGAGTTTCTGCTCTAGTATATGGTTTAATTTGAAACTGACCTCACACCCTACAATGTTGTGTAAAGAATCCATGTATGTAAGTCCACCCAAAAGCCTTTCAGTGTGTATCTATGTGTGCGTTATATGTGTACATAATCACGTTGACTGTTTCACCATGACACCACATGTTCAAGCCTCTCTGGGTGGTGATTTAATCCGTCGATCACTGTGCTCATGTGACATGTGTTACTGTTCTCCTTGTTGTGTTCTTTCTCCATGTGCTAACCAGTGAGGACGGTTCTGTGTGCTTGGGAGTTGCCATTCTCTGTACAATGTGTTTTTTTTGGGGGTTCATAACGAGTTGTCCAAACCTTTTTGTCTTGTTTTGTTTCTTCTTGTCCCTCCCTTCCTCCTCTCCCCTCTCCTATTGTTCCCCCCCTACAGGCTGTGCGTTTGTGACATTTGCTACCAGGTCAAATGCAGCGAATGCAATCAAAACCATGCATCACTCTCAGACTATGGAGGTACTGTACCCCTTAGCACCTATTTCTCATTCCCCCCCATACATTCTGCTGCCCCCTTGTGTTGGAAAGATGGAGAACCTTACAAAGCAGAAGGCATCCATTCATCACAGAGCATGAGTCATTTCCAAAGCCACTCTTGCTAATTACAAAATTACATTGTCGTCTGCACAACAATTGAATAAAAGTTGAAACATTGCCTCTCACATAGCAGCTGAATCCAGAGCTAACAGTACATGATGAGAATTGCTTTCATCTCTTATTTTTGGCTGAACTAAATGCACCTCATTTATTGATTTAGATAATACACCATAGACCCGAGCCACCTCAACCTCCCATAATAAATCAGTATTTTGGACCACAGGGAAAAAGAGACCACCTCATTGAATATAGGTTAACAAAGAATTAGCAACTGCCCTATTTGATTTCTTCAAAAACTGGGTCCATGTCCTGTGTATCCAGTGGAGTCTTTGAGGAAGTGGAGCAGGAGTAATTTGGCAGCTAGCAGGTCAGAGGCTCCCCAGTGAAGCATTTGAGTCTAATTAGGAGCCCAACCAAGCATAACACTTATCTTCCCAGATTAAAAGCAGGCCCCAGTGGTGGCGGCACCTATTTCCCCCCATATCATTACCTCCCCAATTCCCTGCTGCCATGGGAGGTGCTGCTGGTGCAGAAGCCATTTTCCCTGTCAAGCCTGGTCCCTGTCTGGCTCTCAACTCACAAAACACTTGACTCCGCATGTCCGTCCGTCCATGCGTCAGTCTGAACAATATGTGGCTGTCTGTTTGCAAGATTGTGTGCTATACATTTTTGTTTCCAACGTCTGTTTTGTGGTAATGTCTGCTGACATAACCTTGTTTGAATGTCTGTTTTAAGTCTTGTCTCCATTTTTTGTCTGCTTGTGGACTCGATTCAAATCCTCCCAGTGCTACAAAGATTCACTGTCTGCAGCATCGTCCCGTGCTCCTTTTTTGGAATGTGGCCTGGCCTAGCTGTGCATGGCAGTTGTCCTCCGTGTGATAGCTTTAATGTGAATGCAACAGACATTGAAAAACACTCTGTCTTGAGGCATAGATGATTATCCCTCTTTAAAAAAGCCCCAGTAATGACGGCGTCCTTGCATTGGTCATAAAAGTATTGATGGCTATATTTGTGTTTGCTATTGAACAGCTCTAACCTCTCTTTTCTTCCTCCCTGCTCCAGGGCTGTTCCTCTCCCATGGTGGTGAAGTTTGCTGACACACAGAGAGATAAGGAGCAGCGGCGCCTGCAGCAGCAGCTAGCACAGCAAATTCAGCAGCTCAACAGCGCCTCCACCTGGGGCAACCTGGCTGGCCTGGGGGCTCTCACACCACAGTACCTGGCTGTAAGTGTTCCTCACACTCAACCCCATTGGGCTGCATAACTAATTGTGTATAATTATATCCTGCAATTCTAATTTCTACAATTAATAATCATAGTTTGATGATATGTGCACATTTAATTAAAATTAATTTAATTTAGAATGCCCTCTGTACTTTCAAATGAAGTGGTCCCCCATTCACAATGAGCACTGCAACCAATCACAGCTGTCGAATGCCAAGTGAACAGTGTATGTGTCTCTATTCAACATGATTCAAGTATGCTGTCGCCCTGTGTATTTTGCTGGCAAGAGGATTTAATGGTCCTGCACTTCAATTAGTGAATAGCCAAAACTGATTTCATCAAACTGCCATTTCATCAACAGTCACTTGAGTCAAATCCAATCACCGAGTGCCAACCTTTTTTCTTTTTTTTTTGTAGGCAAAAATATTGTAGGCAAATCATCTGTCATTTGGGACGTTTTGTTTACAAACCAGATGGCGTCAAATAAGCCTATACTACGTACAAGTACAGACTTTGCCTTAGAGTTGTAGTTGAACCCCTCTTGAGCTCAACATTTCTCTGTTTCTGCCCTCAACAGTTGCTCCAACAGGCTACATCTACCAGTAACCAGAGCAGTTTCAGTGGTATTCAGAGGCTAGGAGGTGAGTTCATCCTTTCAGTCGTCAAGACTGCTGTCATATTATCCTCTATAAATGCATAAACAAACAGTTTTCATGTCAACAACCTTGTGACTGTGCTCCACACCCACATGATTTTACTACTGCCAAATCACATTGCTCTTTAATGAGATCATCCGCACATTAATCAATGGTGCTATTCTAGGCCTTCACAGTCTAAAGACAAGCACACAGCACATCAACATGACTATCAAATTACTGAATTAATGAGACAGAAGAAGATTTTAACTTGTGAAATGTGCCATGGCTTAAAGAAAGATACAGCCGTCTCTAAGCTATATTGTAATGGCATATTTAGTGTGACGGTCACAATTGTGTTGAAAATAATTTAATCTTTCAAAAGTTGCATATCATCTGAACTGATTTATTTCTTGTCCCCCTAATTGATAGTTTTTTATAACCACGCTGTACAAGATCAGATCTATTCAAAGTGCAAATTACACACCTTACTACTTAAAGATACTGAGAATGTTAAAGTAAGCACATAGGGCATTTTAATAATAGTAAAACCGTAAGACCACACAGAGAAAGTTAGAGCAAGCACAGTATAAAATGGAAAACGGACACAAACATTCAAACACACAATATGAAGCATTGTGGAGAAGTAAGAAGGCCCAGTCATAACTGTACAGCCAACCCAGAGTTGGGCTTCTCTCAAATCAGAAAGCTGACTATTTTATATAATACAGCTCTATACTGTATTTACTCAAAATTCTTGTTCGGTCTTGTACCACGGGGATATAACTCTTTACCCTTTAGGCTGCATTATGGTTTGATGTGGGAACTGTACACTTAATTAGCAGGCACTCATGCATGCATCCTCTCAGTTATGGTGACTAAAGGTTTCTTTAAACTTTAGCCCGACAGACCCAGTACCGGGTCCAAGCTGTGCCATTTTGCTACAAACAAGGCTAAGAGTATGCTAACATGTAGCAAGCATATCCATGTAAATTATCCACGTAACGTGAAGAAGCTCGGCTAAAAGCCCATGATAACCATTTTTACCTAAACGAAACACAATTCCAACACCAAGCAACTAAATAACCAAGTAGAAACAACACAAACAGTGCGCTACTGGTTTTGCTATACTTCATGCTACCCGAACTAACGATATGTCATATAAAAGCTGAGACTCCACATATTCCAACGGTATACGTCTTATCACTCTGACCAAAACTCAATTATGTCTTACCGTTGCTATTTTTGGTGTTTGAGGGCAAACCACCACTGCTAATGGCTACTCCAGTGTCTCTGTGACTGAGTGTGTCTCTTTGAAATGATTCCTGACGGCAACAATAGCCCTTTCAAATGGGTTCCAGTCTGCATGGAGAATAGGCTTCCATGTCCAGACAAGAAATAATTAGTGCAGCTTGATTTGGCTAAAACCATTGAAATACAGGGGCTCTGACCTCTCTTTAGAGGGGTTAAATGTCCAAATAAAAACTAAATTAAGTAAAATTAAATTATTTTTATTGTTTTATTTGAAGGGGAACATGTATATGAGTTAAATTGTCAAAACAAAGTCAAAAACAGTTGTATTTGAATGGAATAAATACATATAGTGATATGTCAGTGAAATCTAATTAGTTTTACAGTCTGGTACTTGAGAAAGGTCAAATGGCACTGATGGTACCCAAATATACCCAAATGGGCCCAGATTGAGTCCACCAGAACCTACCTGTCTTCTCTGAAATTGCTCTGGTTCACTTTATTAGCATCTATCCTAACACAGGATATGTTACTGCCCCTCTGGTGGCAGGGACGTAACAGGGTACTCATCAGATATTGTGATATGGATCCCTGGAAGTTCTGGGTTACGATCCCATCATTCCAAGGTGGAAATAAGAATTCCCATTTATGCTGTGATCTAGCTGAATTTACTCTTGACACAGTAACCTCTATCTTGATTTTGACACTTCTGTAGCCATCTCACAGGTGTTGTCTTTCCTTTGCTACCAAGATTATTCATTAGCCCTTGTAGTTGTGGAGACATACTCTATTCATTTCGGGCAGGAGGCCTGGGAAATAGGCCTCGAGCTTAAGAGGTTAAGTGAATTTAACCTGGGTTGAGGTTCAACTGCAGTTTTGAGTAAGTTTTGTTCAAACTTGAATTTTGGGGAAAAGATGACGACCAAACTCCTACCACCCTCAAACCAAACTCCTACCACCCTCAAACCAAACTCCTACCACCCTCAAACCAGTGTGAAACTACTATGGACATTCTGCTCGGATTTGTTGTTAGTCAATTGAAAAATGTTCTCCCCAGCTGAGCTCTTAGGTCTTGCTGTGTCCTCCATGTTTGATGTCATATCGAACAGCCAAATTCCAAACAAAAGAACGGTGAGGATGGAAAAAGATCCTGGATAATTACTTGCCAACCAAGGACGCATCAGATGGTGACTTGGCCAACAAGAACGAATGGGGAAACCCCAAGATTCATTGTGAGAATGACGCACCACGCCCAAACAGCCTAGTACAAAGCCGGTAGAAACGCCTGGGAAATGCATGTCCTACCTCACGCAGACAGCCAATCTCAAACTATAAAGACGGGTTCTCTGTACTTGCGTTCTTGAAGTTCGTTCTCTCCAAGGCAAATTGGGGAAAAACATTCTCCACAAAGACACAAGTATCGACTTAGAATTCTTGGAGTTGATGATCACCTCCAGTGTTTCTCCATTCCTGCTTCAGGTGTGAATCCTCTGCAGCTGCAGAACCTGGCCACGCTAGCTGCTGCTGCGGCTGCAGCCCAGACTGGCAATCCCTCCTCGACCAACCCGCTGTCTGCAAACAGTGGAGCTCTGAGCGCTCTGTCTAGTCCAGGTAATTTAGCATTATCATGACGTAGAATGCTCCGTGAGCATGTACGTATTTAGCATGGATGGCCCAGTGCAAATCAGTCCCCTAACCCTGGCAGTGTTTGCTTTATGATCAAAGAACCATGATGCAGTTTAACTCTGTTACAGTAACTGTAACAGTTGTTGCCCATGTATCTTGTGTTTCTGGGTTCATTTTTGTTAGCTAGTGTATTTCTCATATTCCTGTGATTAATTGGCCAAACATAGACCATGATGTCACATTGAGATTTCCAGTGCAGCTACAATAGTGGTTAATGGAAGAAAAAAAATCACAGACCTAAAATATCAACGCTAAACATCAGGTTTTGATGTTAGTCACTCAGACTCAAGGGAACAAGGGCTTCTTTCTTGACTCATCCATCATCAACAATCATACTGGGAGAATCCATCATAGAAGAGGAAGACACCAGTTTCTCCACCAACAGTAGCCTCAATATTCCACAATGCAGCGCAGTGGCCAGATGTTGCGTTTTGCATAAGAGGCCCACTAGCAGCGCCGCTGCCACTATCCCTCTCTCCACTTGCACATAAAACCTACAACTGATGATGCATGCACATCATATGGGAGTTACGGTAAATATGCGCTTCCGACTTAGAAAAAAACGTTGACGTCAACTTCCTGGTGGTAATTCCAAATAGGAAATGTGGGAACTTTGAAAGGTCCGATATCTCCAACCTGACTGACACACTAACATTATTTCTACATGTTTGTCAAAGTCCTCCGTCCAAGGTACGGTAATTAAAAATAATAATTACTGGTTATACTCACACTAACATGCTTCTGCACAATTGTCTTATGTTTATGATCAACCAAAATATACCTGCTGAAGTTTGTTTGGTTGACAACTTAACGAGTTGTTGCTATGGAGCTAGCTAGTGATAGCCAAGGGCTTCCAAACGAGCTTCCAGGTGGGAAATCTTTCTGCTTCATCCAACATGACATGAATGCAGCAGCAACAAGTTCATGTCCGCTCTCTGGCGGCTGTCAAAGGGCACTCTGGGAAATGTAGGAAATCACTAACTGAACTATAAGTAGACGAGGCAGGTTGAGTGAAAGTCGGTACAATAAAAAGGTAAATTACAACAATTAATCACAAAGTTTGGAATGCACTGAACATCACAGATTGATTATATTAACAGTGTAACAGTATCTGAGGGTGGAATTTACCTTTAATTGTTTGTTTATTTATTAGGTAATGTTTTCAGTCCCGTCCGTTTGTCCATTCATCCGTGTACAAGATTATGCAAAAACTACCAGACCAATTTTCATGAAACTTGGTAGAAGGGTGTAGTATCGGTGGAAGGGTGTAGTATCGGTGGAAGGGTGTAGTATCGGTGGAAGGGTGTAGTATCGGTCACTGAGGACCACATGAAATTTTGGGCCAGATCCGAATCACGGGGCGCCACATAGGGCGCCACGTACACAGGAAGTGAGGTCTAATCACTAAACGCATCATCCATTTGACATTCTACTTAAAATGCATGTTCCCTAAGGGTCAATGGGCACAATTTAACATGGCCGCCACCCAATGTCAACGCAACGCTACGTGAACAGGAAGTGAGGTCTAATAGCTTAACGCAGCATCCCATTTTTATGATTTCCGCTGGATAGGTGCAGCACGGCCTCGGCCCGTGCGACATGCATCCTGGGCGGAGGTCTGCGCTCACCGAGCGCACCTTTTTTATTATCATTCGTCATGCAAAGTTTTGGGTTCTCATTTGGTTTCTGTTGTCACCTATGGCTTTGTCTTTTTTCTTTTCCTTCCTTGTTGTGTCATGTGGATTTCTTTGCGTTATTCATAGATTTTTATCATTTTCTAATCACTTGTTGAGTGTTTTTATAATTCATTCCACAGCTTATTTGCACATTAATTTATAGTTATGTGCAACTAAACTATTTAGCCTAATGCTAAATGCTTCACGCGTTCTAATGCTAAATGCTCCACGCGTTCTAATGCTAAATGCTCCACGCGTTCTAATGCTAAATGCTCCACGCGTTCTAATGCTAAATGCTCCACGCGTTCTAATGCTAAATGCTCCACGCGTTCTAATGCTAAATGCTCCACGCGTTCTAATGCTAAATGCTCCACGCGTTCTAATGCTAAATGCTCCATGCGTTCTAATGCTAAATGCTCCACGCGTTCTAATGCTAAATGCTCCATGCGTTCTA
>CABFOS010075919.1:21824-37939 GCA_900660315.1 Diretmoides pauciradiatus | reverse complement strand
TCACTATCACTATTACTGTGGCTATCACTGTCACTATCACTATTACTGTGGCTATCACTGTCACTATCACTATTACTGTGGCTATCACTGTCACTATCACTATGGCTATCACTGTCACTATCACTATCACTATGGCTATCACTGTCACTATCACTATTACTGTGGCTATCACTGTCACTATCACTATTACTGTGGCTATCACTGTCACTATGGCTATCACTGTCACTGTCACTATCACTATCATATGGCTATGGCTATCACTGTCACTATCACTATCATATGGCTATCACTGTCACTATCACTATGGCTATCACTGTCACTATGGCTATCACTATCAGTATCGCTATCACTGTCACTATCAATATGGATATCACTGTCACTATGACTATGGCTATCACTGTCACTGTCACTATCACTATTGGTCTTTCTAGCTACAAATAAAACCCACTACTGAAATTAGCTCAGGCAGGTTCTCTGAGTGTTGTTGACATCCTAGGAAATGAGGGAAAGCATTAACTGAAGCAGAAGTAGAACAAATCAGGTTGAGGAGAAAGTGGATACAGCAAAAAAAAGGGTAAATTACAACACTTAATCACAAAACCCCTGGAATACATTGCACATCACCGATTGGTCGTATATAACAGAGTAATGGTATCTTCCTTTAACATTAGCCGCTCAAATTAATTCTGTGGCCCTTTGCCCCGTCCTTCCATCCTCCCATCCCTCCTTCCTCCATTATTCCATTCCTACTCCACCCCCCTCTCCAGCCCCCACTCCTCCTCTAGAGGATCAGCAGCACACACAGTCAACCAAGCTGAGAGAGATGGAGCTGTGTCCATGCAAGAGATATCAGAGTGGCTTTCTTGCCGAGCGGCACTATAGCTTGCAAGCTGAGCTCCACATTGGAACATGCAACTATTTATCACTGCGCCGGCTAAAAACAGCTACTGCAGGGAGCTAGTCGGGAAGAAGAGGATGGAGAAGGGATCAAAGAATGCTTTTCTACTGAGAATGTAGTTTTTATTGGTAGTACTGTTGAAATATATTGCAAAGCTCTAAAACAAATTTCATAAGGATCCCAAATCTTACTATGTACTGTAAGCAGTTGTGTTGGTTGAAAGGGTGGAGTTTCAGGGTGGAGTCTGGAGTTACAGAGAAATGATATAGCAAGAAAGCAGCAAATTACACAAATGAAAATAAAATCTCAATATCACAATGTGGGAAGACAAAAAGAGGAATGTGGGGGGAATGGGGGGAAAAAGAGACAGAGAAGCTTCTTATGTCTTACAGACACAACTCAGTATTGAAAGTGCAGACAGTCTGGCGCTGAGTTCATGTTGAGTTCATACATGTATCAATAGAGTATTGATCTTTGTGTGCCCCGGTGATGTCTTGCATTGTCTATACACAACATCATGAGCATATAATAAGCAAACAAACACACAACCACCTTGACTGAGTGATGATTTGAATTGTGATTGTATTGTGTTTTTATGTAAACCCAAAGGAGACCTCAGTGCCACCCAATAGGGATCTGAATAAAAATAACGTCAAATGCTAACTTGTCCTCTCTTTTGTTTCTCCACAGTCACTGGAGAGCACTCGTCGTATGCTGCAGCTGGTGGAAGAGGTAAGAGAGACCCTGAACACAAAAGTTTCAGTTTAATTCACGGTGTAATTAGACAGTAATAGAATCTGACACAGCGGGGATGGGGATGTAATGCAGTGGACAGTGGAGGTCTATCATGTCTTGGATGCTTTAGATTAGAGCTCTATTGTAACTGGATAATTTCCTAAGTCCTGTTGCTGGACTGGGTTTTTGGATGTAACCATTCAACAGAAGAAGAAGAAAAAAAGGAAAACTACTTATGTAACAGCTCATAATTCTACTTACCAACGGCCCTTTACAAAGTACCAAATATTTGGTTGTTAAATTCTTCCAAAATAACCCTTTGAAAAAAGTGATTCAAAATAATTGACATTAGCACAAGATTAAAACAAATGTAGGTACTTTGTAAAGGGCCGTTGGTAAGTTGAGTCCTTGGTTGAAAAAACAAAACACCTTTACAGACTGAATCCTACATTTTATAGATATTGAATAATGAACATCAGGAAATGATATTTGGATATCTACTGTACTATATCTACTGCTTTGCAATACAACTCAGTTCCACTGTAGTTATGGAATTGAGGGTGCTATAGGATTACCCAGAAACCTTCCCAATGCCCAACAAAGAATCCCATGTAATCCGGTCAAAACTGCAGTTCACAACAGCTGCTTGAAAAAGGAGCAGAGTAAAAACACTGCAGCAACACACATGAAACATGAAACATACAAGAGCGACACAATAGGTTTCCTACCAGCGGCGGTGCTGAGGACGGCCTGGTACAGGACAGCACAAAGTCCTTGTTGTCTTAGAAAACATGGCTGCGCTGTAATAATGTGTAAAAGGCTGTAGACACAGGGACACAACACCAAAACCCAGTTGAGTCTTTATCTAGGAGAGTTGATGACAGGAGAAAGATACAGGTCAGTATCTTGATGTTTGTTCTTATCTTTTCTTGTCTGAGCTGAAGCCGTTTGACTTGGGGAGTCTGATAGACGGCTGATAGATCATGATAGTTTATAGACTGAAAAGGAGATGGGGAGGGGGGTATTGGGGTATTGACAGAGAGAGAGAGAGAGAGAGAGGGAGAGAGAGAGAGAGAGATACCAAGAGACAGGGACAGCAAACAGACATAGATGCAGAGAGGGAGAGAGGAAGGAATGAATGGGAAGTGAGGGATGGGAGGAAGGAGAAGGAGCATGGTCAGCTGTCGGGGAGGGCTGAGCTCTTGCTGCATATCTCAAGGTCATATTGATCCAGTCAACATATCTCACCGCACAGCACCTCCCCACGACTACCGCAGGTGATGAGGGATTGAGAGGATTGAGAAATGGAGGGACAGAAGGAGAAAAGGATAGAGCAAGAGTGAAACAAGAAGTGTGGAGAGAGAAAGGGGAGGGGTAAGATGTGCACGTACTGTGAGATAAGATATGAAGGGAAGGATAAATACAACGCTCAGGGGACAAACTTTGGTAGAGGACGGAGACGGCAACAGCCTGCCGAGCGGGACAACACGGGATGAGAAAATGGCGGATGGGGTGAAGAAAGAGAGGAACAGAGAGAGAGAGAGCAAGAGATGTTTGACCCCATCGGACACACCCTAAACCTGTAACAATGATTTCCTGACAAAAGGAAAACTCCCTTTTGCGAGAGATGTGAAGCCTGTCAGAACTACCAAGGTCCATCTGATTGGCCAGAGGAAGCCGTATCGAACCTCAGTGTCCTGGGAATAATCGACCACAATATGTTATTGTGGTGGATTATTCCCAGTAGTTTCCCCCCACGGACACATTGCAACTGTTTTGGGATTCGTCTTGGAATGAGGATAAATTACAGGATAAATTATACATTGCAGACTTTCCTCTTCTCGCCTCTCAAACATCAATGCCGCCTTTCCTCACAAACTGCTGAGGCAGGGGGATGTGTGTGTGTGTGTGTGTGTGCACTGATACACACACCATAATCTTATTCATGCCTATCAGGCCGGGCCAGGTGCAGCATCCCAGCGCTGCAGTGCCGTATTTCTAAGAAGCAGAGGAGGAAGAGGAATTGGATATAGGCTGGTTTCACTGTCCTCTATCCTCTTCACACACTCGCTACCCAGCATCAAACCCTGCAGCCACGCCAGCCTATCAGTGGCTAATACCTTCACTGTTGAACCCCAATGAAGATGGTTTTCACGGAGAAACATTTGAGTAAAACCGTTAATGTGTAAGCTTAAGCAGCAGCCTCCCAAGCTGCTGTACCCATTGAAATTGGATAAAGAGAAATTAAAAGGAAAGATGTAGTAATAATGCACAACATATACTGTATATCTAACCAATGCTGATGAAGGCCTGGAGGCTCATACTGTATAGGTTACCCGGACCTTAGAGATAAGAAGGGGGTTGGGATACTGTGTCACTGTGTCGTTTGTACAAGGAAATCCAAGGTTTTCATTTTAATGAGAAACATTTCTTAGGTGTCAGCATGATTTGTTGTTAACCCCCTGGGGCTATTTGCCATGTTTGCTGCTTAAGGTTTAATGGCCAAATGACCTTTGCCCTTCTAATCAATGCAAGCCCACAAGCCCACGTTGGAGGAGCAGACTAATTTCTTTCCTTCATCATCTTCAGCTCTAAGGAGACGGGAAATGGCATCAAATGGATCTCAGAGTGTTTTGTAATGAATGGACCATGGGATATACTGTAAAAGAGCTTAGCTATTCAGGACCCTTAATCTGAAGTGTGGCTCATAAGGCATTATACGCATGAACATAGTATGACTGCATTATAATCAATATGAACACCATGAAGCAGTAAGAGTGGAATATTTTCTGGAGTCCCTGGTCCATGTAGGAAAATGATCAAGAATATTTAAAACACTCTGCCTTCCCTCAATAACTAACTACATGTAAGAGCCCCTGCAATAAGCACTTAACCATTAACCACCCCAGCAGCTGCTCAGTGGTCAACAGCAGAGGACTGTTAGGTGTGAATATGTGTAATTATGAAGCTGGTCGTGGCTGAAAAAAGACCACAGCTGCTCAGCAAACAAATATTGGTAGTATAACAAACTTCAGGTTGATGCAATGTGTCATCTGTCATCTTAGGTTGTGGTATAAGTTGAAACATTCATAAAACATGTTACAGTTTTCTAATTCTCTACCTGGTCTCAAACATCATGTTTAAACTGTATTGATTTTAAGAAGAGGCTCTGTCCTTTAACATGGATTCCTAAACACGTCCTGGTTCTCCTGCTGTGAAGGAACAATATAGTTTCTGCAGCACTAATTCTCAGGCCGTGTCCCTAGGTGCTTTAGTGCATATGTATATATACCCCAAACACTACAGCAAAGAAACGCCTGGTGGGTATTGTGAGCATGTGTGTTTTTCTTTGTCCCCACTGACTTTGTGTTTCACTGGGGAACTTTAATATTGAAGACAGCAAAACAAGGAAGGAGCACAGAAGACAGGAATGACTTTGCCACCATGCATCTGCTCTAGATGTGTTTACAGTTCAAATGAAAAAACGAAACAAATGGCAACACATATTTTGCTGTAGCCACTGATTCTCTCAGCTGCTGTATACCACCTCACTGACCTCTCTTTCTCTTTTGTTTCCTCCCTTTATTTGTTCCTTTCCTCTGCCCCTCCTTTCTACCCGGCGGTTTCTGGGGAGTAGAGCAAAGATGCCGGCATCAGGACTTTGGTTATGCTGGACGAGCAGGGAGGTAAGAAAACAAGAGGGGAGATGGCAGTGGGACAACAAACAACATGTCAATGTGCAGTTTAGGCATCGAAGACGTTAATGTATTGATAACTAAGCTATTCACACAATCAGAAATAATGAATAAAGTACTATAGGAACAGAGTGCTGCTGACATTATTTATGAATAGCAATGTTGGTGTTAAGAACCTTATGATATCAAACCATTTGTGAATGGATGGACTGTTTCATGTGCAGTTGCTTGTATTCATTTAAATGCATTTCCAAACTAATTCATTTCTCCAGATTTTTTTTCCCTTTGAATAATAATTACTAGTTTGGGTTCTATTTAATGCATGGTTGGTTTATTTGGGTTTCCAGTTCAGCTAAAACTTGAAGTTATTTCTTTTCACTATTTTTCAACTTCTTTTAACCTTTGTTTCCTTTTGCTAACGTTTTGCTTTTTGCTTTTCCTAACTGCTTTTTTATTTGCCAGCAGCTTTTTATTTTAATTTGCGAACAGCTTCCTTTGCCAAAGGCAGCAAGGGAAATCTTTAAAAAATGGAAGTGCCAAAACATTAACAAATCCACAAATCCAGAATAATAACTTCCAGCCACTGCAGTGCCAAAACCCCTACAGCTCAACATTAAGATAAATTAATTCTTGTCTATAAACTGGTTGGGTTAACTTGTTTGTCCCTATGGCAACCAGTGGCAGGGTGACTTCTAGTCTGTTCTTGGATCTGTCTGCGCTACAGTCCACTCCAGAACCACGGTATAAAGGAGTTTGGGCATCCAAGTTTTAAATTGCAGCCATGTTGCTGCCATCTGATGGGCACGTCGCCGTGGCAGTGGTTTGGAGGGCGGAGCTTACAGCCAACACTTCGTAATGTTACATGGCAGCAACGTGGACAAACACACTTTCAATAGCTCTCTATGAATGGTTCTTAGCTCTGTAGAGAAAGGGCAGCAGTATGGTGCCCGTAGTATAACTTGACCAAACTCTATCTGGCCTTCTCATGACTCACCCAAATGCCCAAACAGGTCTGAGAACAGCTGCCTCTGCCTAGCTGACATGCCAAAGGAATAGAGTTGGAAGAGGTGGATAAAACAAACGATCGATTTAGCTGGTAATGACAAAATATTCACTCACTCCCCTATCAACCCATGAGATAATTTTGTACTATCCCTGGTTTAATGCAGTTTGTTGATGGGCAAGCATTGTATTGTTGATATCAGCCAATGATCCACATTCCACAACAATCATGTTGTACATTGACTGTGCTACATGAACAGTTATGCACTCTGTCTAGTTAATAAGAGCTTTTTGCTGCATTGAAATAAAAGGTATAGTGTGCTACTGAAGCCCATACTTTAGTTGGCACTGTTGTTTTTTGGTTGGTTATTGAAAATAAAGCAGGAGGACATGAAGCATCAGCTCTGGCTGAACGCTCCCATTGGCTAGAGGGTCCGTAAAGCCATCCACCCATCCTGTAAATGAAAGATTAAAGGTCGAGACTGTTAATTGCACCAACACTGTTGTTTACCGAGGGGGATACAAGCTCTATACCTCCTCCATCCCTCTATCCTCTTATCATCCATCTATCCCCTCATCCCTATCGTCCACAGTGCTACTGTTCACCAACAGGATCACCACTCCAAAGCCAATTACAACAGCTGACTGGACACATGTAAGGCTGAGCTGACCTAACCCTGAAAGCCTGTAGGTCTGTAGTACTGTAGTCTGGAGACAGTTAAGAGATGTATAGATTTACTTTGAATTAGGAGGCAGCAGAAAAAATACCTTTTTAGTCACCAACACAGTTAAGGCTCAGTGCCGTTAACATTGACTCAACAAGGATCATTTCTTGGTTGAATATATTTACATAAATGCATGCCAACCAGGGATTTTACAAATCTCAAAAAGTCAATGAACGAGTGTCTAAATCTGATCCATATTTTACTGTGCCTCACCCTTTCACACTCTGCTTGCACTATATTTCCTTATCTACAATTAAAGAGCAAACTTATGTTTCATACACTATAACACCAGCTCCCCTTCCACCAACGAATCATCCACAACATCAGCATGACAGAGGCCCAGACGCTTTAATAACCAGCATTCAATAATACTTCCTTTAAATTGCCAGACAGACCATTTTCATTTTGGGGGCCGGGTTTATTCCCTCCATTGTGTCAGGCAAGTTTAGTAATCACATCAATTGGTATTTGAAAGAGTTGTCTCTTAAAGAGTCTCTTCAAAATGGTTCATTCACCATGCCCATGCCTTGATCCACAGTCCATACTGACCATGTAGCTGCTCATCCATCCTTTCTCAACTCTCTCTCAGCCGAGCACTAACACAATCCCACTAATCAATGTGGTTTACAAACCAAAACAGTTTGGAGGTCGAACAGTGAGGTCGAGTTGGGTATTTTTTACTGTTGTCATTGTTTCAACGTGAGATAAAAAGGCCCAGTTGTTTTGGCTCATATTCATTTTTAAGTGCACTAGAGGACCTAACAGCAAAAAATAGCAACTTTAGCTCACTGTCGCAATTCTTATGCTCTCATCGTAGATCTGGAAAGAGTTGAGAAAATCTACACAAGTGTGTGTGGGGGGAAACGGCTTGTCAGTTTTGCATGATGCTAATGCCACGGCGCTCAAGGGAGATTTCTCCTCTTTTTGTTATCAATTTAATGATGATTGCTCTGAGTATATACAGTCACAACTATCTATTCTCTCATTCTCAAGACTTTGACACTCAGCAAGTGTCACAAGAAGAGACATGAGTAAAATCAGTAAATGTCAACGTTGAAAGATTTCTATTAACTGAATTCACAAAGTATATTGAAAAATGATTTAATCATTGTCATAATTTGATTTTGTGCTCATACACCATTCTCAGGCCTAAAGATCCAGAGTGCACACGATTGTGTTTCAGCACACCAAATCCATACATGCACTCAATAGAAAATCATTTTAGTTCAGTCAGTCTCTCACCCTCACACATGCAGATGCACACACACACACACACACACACACACACACACACACACACACACACACACACACACATGAATGCTCGCTCACACCACACCCATGCATGTGCACACGCTGACACCAGCACACACTGCTCATCATAACTCATATTTCTGTCAATCAGTCAATGAAATTCATTCCACTACTGTCATCCCTTTGTCCTGACCAGAGCAACTCGATCGTGTTGAAGATGGCATGAACCATATCAACCAAGACATGAAGGAAGCCGAGAAAAATTTAAAAGATTTAGGGAAATGCTGTGGGCTTTTCATATGTCCGTGTAACAAGTAGGTACTGACAACGTGCCCCAAAGGTTCTTTGCATATGTGGTGGCGTCCAGTTTTTCCTCTTTCTTTTGTTTTACTTTATTTTGTCACAGTGAGTGTCTGAAGTTGTTGTCTTCTCTCCTTTGTCCTCTCTCTCTTTCTCTCTTGCTCTCTCTCTCTCTTCCTCTCCTCTACCTCCCTCTCTTTTCTCGTGCTTCGTTCTGTGGGGGATAAATGACTTGTGTTTAATCAGAGCAACTGGAGCGCATCGAGGAGGGAATGGACCAAATCAATAAGGACATGAAGGATGCAGAAAAGAATTTGAACGATCTAGGGAAATTCTGTGGTCTTTGCTCCTGTCCATGTAACAAGTAGGTGCTGCTTGCCTGCCTGCCTGCCTGCCATTCAAATTAAGAAAAAAATCTTAAATAAATAAATAAACGAGGTAGAAGTGACATCATGATGGCCATCGGCCCATAGTCCGCTCTGCTCCAGCTCCAGTCAGACAACTGACTCCGCCCTTTGCACATACACCTGAGGTGGCTCAGCCTGACACAGGGAGCCATGATGTGCTCCCACATACAGTACATTCCCTCTGAGACACACTCACATAGTAGACACTATACTGCAAACATACCAATTCAGACAGTATATGAAGACACATAGATAACTGTGGGCACACACAGCAGCCTTGGGTTCATTTATATGGTGCTTGCTCCACTGGGATGGCCTCCGGATGTATCCCAAAGTCCGTAGCTCCATGCCTGGGAGCATCCCATGAGCCCATCAGTCACAGCCATCACTAAATGACAATGAGAAATAGCATGGATGCTTCCAAATCACACACTGCATCCTTATTTAACACGTACCTGTCGCTTTCCAGTTGATGTTGCTGTTGCACGGGCAAAATGTGTGCATACAAGGGTCTACTGGCAAGAACCAAATCCAGTAAACCCAAGCACCCAAAGTTCTCCACCCAAGCTGTCCTCCACTCAGCCAAGGACACAGCTCAGCACCCTTCCAAGTGCCCTTCTCCAAGTGCCTTATACACTAAGCTTGCACTTGACCAAACAATGGAGAAATACAAATAGAGGGAGTCATCTACATGCAGGTGTAGCCATCATAGAAGCCAATTTTAACGTACATAGTCCATTCCAAAGCGCAACAGATTCTTCAGTATTAATGCCGAGTAGATGCAGGGTGATGGGGAGAGACTTACTACCACTGTAGCACCTCTCCCCTCACCTGATGTTTAAAACCACTTTGATTCAACTCAAAGAGCAGGGCTGGGGTTCCCCAAGCATCTTGGCGCTCAGATCATCTTAACATTAGAATAGAAATTCAATGATCTTGGTCCCAAAATGCTTGTGGGAAGTCAGGCCCAGGACTGTTTGACACTTCTCCTCATCTGCATGATCTCTACTACTACCACACCGCTCTAACATCCAGTAGATCCTCGCCTTATGCAGGCAACTAGACCTTTTTGTTTCCCTTGAACCGCACCCCCATTTTTGAACCACCAAGCGCCAATGACGTGGAATGACTGGCGAGCATGACCCTTTGAATGTTCATGCATGCATGATGGTGCAAGTAATAACAGCAATGCTACACATGATGACGTTTACTGTATGCTAAGATCATGATGCTGATATTCTTAATGATGACGGTATTGATGGTGATGATGGTGATCCAAATCCTTTTATGTTTCATATAACATGAGCGGTACAGAGCCCGGGGGCGTTTTCTGGTAAACTAAGCAACTCTGGAATAGAGTGCTTTTAGATAAACAGGATGAAAAGGGCTTAGTGACATTTTTTATTTCAAAATAAAATCTTAATTACTCAGAATCAAAGCAACAAAACTGAGGCTGAGTCAGGTTAGAACATGTTTCTAATAAATGACTAGATGTGTCCAAAAGGGCCACAGTATTTTGTATGTGTACACAGCAAAACCATCAGTTCAAAATCAACACTATGCCAGTGTTTATACAAGTTCACGCCCATCAGAGTTAATTTAACATATCAGCTCTATGAGTGGACAAGAAACTCCCCAGCCACCTTCAAATAATTGTCACTGAAAAAATCAACGCTGATGAACACGAAACAAAATTTGCTGTGCACCTGAGTTTTAGGCTGATTACAGCCACGATTTGACAATATGACTCTGATTCTCAAGTTCGGACCGAATCCATGCTCAGATCATCGCATAAAGAGAAACAGAAACAGGGAGATGTTTCATGGCACAGCCCAGTCTGATGCTAGAAGGAAGACAATGGACACAGCACACAAAACAAAAGAGGGAAAAACGCAGGATGACGAAAGAAAACAGGAGTGAACTGTGTTGTCACAAGGAGCTGCAAACTGGGTTACGACACATGATGTGCAGTGAGAATTTCCAGCAATGTTGTCACATATATTCTGTAAACAGATGCATCATGCCAATGCGCAGCATGTACTGAGTCGTATCCTCGTCGTTGCATGGCTCCGCATGACGGTACAGCCCACTGCTGCTTTGTTTCTCCCTCTAGTTCTTCTGCCGTTTCTCTGCAGTGCCACCTCTCCTGCAGAGCTCTCTGCTAAATTAGCCATTATCCTACACTGGCTGTCCCCCACTACTGCTAGCTAAGCTCCTCTCCCCTCAGGCAACTCACTCACATGTAGGTCAGCCATATTAGATAGCGGTATGATAGCTTGCCAGGAAGTTGACTCAAACCGAATGCACAGATAGATGGATGCTAAAGAGACACAAGACACTGATTCTGCAGTTTTTTTTTCATCTCTCGGAGATATTATTCCCTAGATAGGCTGTTTACTGCATACTGGCACTAATGTCTTCGGATTCTGGCTGCCTGTATGCCAGTATTAGTGGATTTTGATGTGTGGATAGATCAACTTGCACGTCTCTCCAGGAATGAATTAGATAGAATGAGTTCACTTCCACCAATGACTGCAAGACCTGTATGATCTAATCAGACCAGTTCAGTTCAATCATAAGAAAGCTGATTAGAGAAGTGCATTATACCCATTATACCCATGCATTAAACCAAACAGCTATCAGTATCAAATGGAAGAGGAGATGCAAAAGAAAGCAAGAAATCGAGGAACAAAGGGAATAGAAGGGAGCGGAAAAGGAGCTCAAATATAAAAAGAGAAGAAGACTCAGACAGGGGGAGTGTGCGTGTGTTTACCACGCCGGCGTGCGGGGACAGGGAGCCGAGCGAAGCTTCGCCTCAGTCCATTTCTATTAATAAATCCAGTGTGGGAGGCTGAGGCATCGCCAGCTCCGATACAACTAGAATACATCCTGATAGCACTGCAAGGGCCCACGAAACTCAACAGAAAAGACAGTAGATCATTGGAGGGAGGGGGAAAGAGGAATAATGACTCAAGGTCCTGCCTATTTTCATTTTGAACGCAAATCCTAACAGTGATTGTCAAGAACGTCAATGTTAAACAGGTTGAGAAGTGAGAGGTTTTGTGTACGGTGCTTGTATGCCTGGCTGCTCTGACTTGTGATAGATACTTTTATCCAAAGTGCCTTAGAGTAACATGATTGGTCTACTGGGAATGCCACATTTTAAATAAAGCTTTAACTATTAGTTTTCCCCTCAATCCCCAGCTCACTTATGCCAAAACAGATGAAACTGAATCTTGTTCTGCAGAGTGAGCTGACATTTACAAAGCCGTGTGGCGGAGCTGTGATTACGTATCATGTTAGCACAGCTGTATTTGTCAGTACACCTCTTCCTCCTGAGATAGAGCGGGACAGAGATTAAACCCATGCTATGGTTGAGTACTGTCAAAACCCTTAGCATACTCTTCATTTCTCTGCCTTAATGCTACTTGACATCCCAGCGTGTCCAGAACTCCCAACCTGGAAGAGATGTGTTGACATTTATTTTTATTTTTAAAGGGCGCTAGTAGTAGTTAACCATGGTGTTATTCTCTGTTGACTCCCTCCAGTTTCTTGTTTTGTTTTCTTTCCTTTTTTCTTTTCGCAGTTTGTTCTTCGCATTAATCGTCGTCTTCTCCCTCCCCCCACGATGTGACAGTCCTTTATACTGTGTTGTGTGTCTGCCAAAAGCTTGTCTCTTCTCTGTTTTCTGTCACACCGGGACATTTAACTGTGGAAGGGCGGGGGGTTAACACTGTAACATATAAATGCTAGCAGATTGGTTAAAACAGAGGGGGGATTGGGGTATAATCACACATTGAGTCATCACAAATGTTGCAGCTATCAAAATGCATGCCTATATTATTCAAACACCAGCTTTGATTCCAGCTTGAGAAAGGTATGTCACTTAACATACAATGCCTGCCTGATTCTGACCAGTATGTTATATACCTATGAGATATAACATCGCATAAATTATTATTGTGAATTGATCCCTATGATAAGAACAGAATGAGCCTGTACCAAGCTACCTATCTACCAATCAATCCATGCCTGCTATGCTTTGCTTGACTTAGTGTAGTCCCCACTGTTACTCATATATTTATGTGCTGGATGCATGATACCAAATAACACCTGTTATTGTGTCAGCTGATCACGCTGTATACTGATATATGTTGCTACCTCAAATCCAAGGCTCTCTTTGTAGATCTCACTAATGGGAAGCCAGCCTGATTGAGGTAACTGATGAATCACACAGTTGAGTTGTTGAGTAACCGTCCTCCTCCTCCTCCTCCTCGTTGCCGGTGTCCAGGATGAAGAGCGGAGGCAGTAAGGCCTGGGGGAACAACCAGGATGGGGTGGTGGCCAGCCAGCCTGCCCGCGTGGTGGACGAACGTGAACAGATGGCCATCAGTGGAGGCTTCATCCGCAGGTAAAAAGGGGCTGATTGTAAGATACTGCAGATAAAAGAACCAGCTAAATGCCTGGAATATAAATTGGATGAGAGGACGAGGAGAGGGAGATAAGTGGATGAGGGGATGTCAAAATAGCCATTCTGCTAAAGATAGTACAGTAGATGTGTTTCCAAGACGGTGATGGTATAGCTGCTAGTGGATTACCTAAACACAAACTCGATCAGATGTATCAATGGAGTTAATGATCAGTTCCCTGTCAAAACAGCACTGAAATTAACCATGTCTATTCAACTCTGTTCAGACGGCCAAATTATACATTTAGAAACGCAATCAGCTGTTAAGAGCCGTTGCTGCCCCAGAGCTAAAGAAGGGCGAGAGATGTATTGTATTGCTTTACCTAGGGCTTTTCTATGATAAGTGTACTAGAGACCTGTTTTGTTACATCTATTAGTGTCTGGGTGTCTGGATGTGACCCTTGCAGTTGTTACTGGTTGCTTGTAACATGGGCAATCTAGGAAATCTAGAACTCTGGGGACTCACTGTGAGTGGAAAACCAAGACGTAATATAAGTGACTTAAACAAGCTAAACAAATGTCAGAAAATGCAGTTGTAGGGTGCTGTGATGAGAATTTAGGGATGCACTGACTCCTGCTTAAACATGGATATCAAAGAAGTAACATACAGTTTTTTTCCTGAAGTTCGATGCAAAGAGTAACATGACTGAAATCAAAGAAAAGTAACTTGATTTATTGTCTTTTTCATATATACAGGACACTGTTTGCTCTCTAATGAATCAATTTACTTCTGTCCAAGCACCCCAAAGTGATCGGAGCATATATTAACATGTGCATAAAAGCAGAGTCGCAAATGAACAAGAAAAACAGTAGAAATAACAACAACTCGAGAATTTAGCAATAACATAGAATATAAACAATTGTGCAAAGGTTTGACATGGATATTATGCGACCAGTGGCCAGCTGTCTGGGGCTGAGGTCACACTCTCCTGAGAAAAGGAAAGGATCAGAGGTGAAATGTGGACAAGAGCTTCACAGAGGAGCAGGGCAGTGGCTCAGTGAACTCGGTGAACATGGCAATATGCAGCGTGTGTGGGCGTTTGTTTATGTCCCCATTACCTCATCTAAACCTACTGTGTGTGTGTGTGTATGTATGTAGGGTAACAGACGATGCCCGGGAAAATGAGATGGATGAGAACCTGGAGCAAGTGGGTGGTATCATTGGTAACCTGCGCCACATGGCCCTGGACATGGGCAACGAGATTGACACCCAGAACCGCCAGATCGACAGGATCATGGAGAAGGTACACACACACACATTTTAACGTCATTATACAGAAAGTTAACCATAGAATACATAGGCATGAAAACTGAAAAGTTTCAGACAAAACAACATTTTCTTATTTAGATTACTCATATTTATTGACATAGATAAATAGAGAAACACCCTGCTTCATGTTCACACAGTAAAAAGGTACATGTAGTGGTAGCTGCTGTAGATAGCGTCTATTGTTAATAATTCCTGGTTGGAGCAGCAGTGCAGCAGCAGCTCAGCAAATGTGTGCAAAGTGGTACTGTGCAGCATCAGATTGTTTTCCTGGTTATTTACGCTTATTTGTGATTTATTTTCTCTCTCTGATATGAGATAAGATTTGTATTGTTTTTTAATGTTTATTCTTGTACTGCATTTTTTTGTCTGCAACTTTTCAGTTTGTCATTGTTGTGTTCTTGGCTATGCCTCTTCTTCCCATTTTTGTAATATCTTAACTGCAATCTAGCCGGTAAATTCCCCTTTATTGTAACATCTCTAGTGACAGCTGGTTGGTGGCTTCTTGTTCATGACTGACAAAGGAAACCTCAAGCTCTCTCCTCCCTAGCTTGACCTTCACAGTGGCGTGGCTAGAATTAAGATTTATACAGTTTAATTTGAAATATAGCAAGCTGTAATATGCTAAACGCTGTTTTTGGGTCAACATAAAAAGGTTAACGTGTAATATAGCAAGCTTGCTTCAATTAACATTTTTCAATAAACATTTTACTTCATCATAAGCAGTTTATCAGGATCATTACATCTTACAGTTTTAACAGAAGTGAGGGCATCCATGAACTTAATTTATGCATTTGATGAATTCATTATTAAACCACAAGGCAACAGTGATGTGATAGAGATAATTCAGGGTGGAGCGTCCAGTTGGTGTGGACCATGACTGTTCGATGTTCACTTCCCATTTTTCCACCCTCTCAACAAAATAACGGCCAATATAAGCAAACTGACATTCTTTTTGTCTGTGTTTGGCTCTTTTTCCTCCACCCAGGCTGATTCCAACAAGACCAGGATTGATGAGGCCAACCAACGCGCCACAAAGATGCTGGGCAGTGGCTAAACTCCCAGCGCCCAGAGCCTGATCCTCCCAGCCTCCCGCGCCACTTGTCAACAGGCGCTGACATGCTTTCATCATGGTATTGACCTTCTAGGTTTGCACACATGCACATATCACCTCCCCTCCCCATTGTAAATGTTGTTCTGTGTGTTGTCTGTCGAGCTTTTTCAAGATGATTGTCCTCGTAAAAAGATGATTTCTTATACTCCGTATATCATTCTTTCCAAAGGTTGTATATAGTGCTGACTTGATGGCTCTCTAGCTCACCTGTGAAGTTTTTATTCTCTTTATCAAAAATATATATATCATA
>CABFOS010075916.1:0-13626 GCA_900660315.1 Diretmoides pauciradiatus | reverse complement strand
ACTCCTGTCGGCTGCCCGCCGCTCCTGGCCTGATCCCCCGGAGGAAGGACAGACCAAGATGGGTCAAAAGCGGAGAAAAAATTTCATGGCTGCAAGGCCGTGACAAATAAAGACGGGGTTTCCTGTCCTAATTATAATGTGTTGTTATAAATACGGACGATTCGGCAATACGCCGTTGCAGCTTATTAGAGTAGGTCCTTTTTTTCTACAAAGCCACTTAAATATGTAGTTGTTAATGAGGTTTGGTTACTGGAATTGATTTAGCATAAAGAATAAGACTTCTAAGAGCTTCCCTGCATGTTTACAAACATACATTAAACACATTCCCACATGCTTCAAAACACTTAGGACGTAGGATTTGTTCGTACCACCGAAGGAATCCAGATACGAACAGATTGATGAATCAGACTTTGTTCGTAGAAACGTTCGTACTAATGATTTACGATCAAATCTGATCGTACTAACGTTTCGTGAATGAGGCCCATTGTTTTAGTGCATCTTGGTCTGAATTCCCCCTTTCCCCTTTCTTTTTCTCTTGCAGTATTTAACCTTGGAGTTTATCGGAGAGAAGCGGTGAAGTCATACAAGTCCTACGACTTCTTCAGGCATGACAATAAAGAAGCCATGGAAATTAGAAAGTGAGTGCTCCTCTCTATGCGCCTGTGACAGAATTAATGTAGTCGACTGTTTCCTCTCCGAGGTTCAGCCCTCAGCATGTATTACTCAACAAACACAAACCATGTAGCCCGATTAGGTTTCATAGTCAGCCGCCTTTGGGTGCATGATGCTTGTTGAGGAAATGGTGCTGCAATATCTGACATTATAGTACAGTGGTGTGTTAAAGATATGTCATTTGAATAGCTACAATACTTTAGCTTTTCTGATTGTGTTTCTGCAGACAGTGCGCTCTGGTGGCGCTGCAGGATGTCAAGGCCTATCTGAATGAGGAGGGCGGCCAGATCGCTGTAAGGACATGATATATTTCACAGCACATCTCTATGCTCTGCTCATAGATATCAAGTTTAATTTGGTCTGAATCTTCTCTCAGGTTTTTGACGCCACTAATACCACCAGAGAAAGGAGAGAACTCATCCTTCATTTTGCAAAGGATAATGCTTATAAGGTTAGAATGAAAGGATTTTGTATGTCATATCATTGTTGCTCAATCAATGTATATTTATTATTAAAATGTTGTTTTTTCTTGTAGGTGTTTTTTGTAGAATCACTATGTGACGACCCAGATGTCATTGCTGCAAATATCATGGTAAATGATGCATGATGGCTTGCAAGTTTAATTACAAGCACATTCTGATCCTTACACTGGTAGACATGCACACCATGATACTGCAGTGAATCTTCTCTACATCTCTCTCTCTTTTGCAAAGGATGTGAAAGTGTCCAGCCCAGATTACCCAGAGAGAGACAGAGAAAGTGTCATGGAGGATTTTCTGAAGAGAATAGAATGCTATAAAGTGACCTACCAACCTTTAGATCCAGATGAACATGACAAGTAAGAGACTGTTTCTGTAAGGAAGCAGCAGCACTCTTTGTATGTGGTTTTTGCCTTGATAGGAGTAAACACTGCTGACCGTTGGCATCTTATGATCTGTGGGCCTACTGTATGCTGTATCTGAAAATAGATGGCAATACATTGACAAGAACGAGCACTTCCAGGATTTGTCCAGTAGGTGGCAACAGGAGATCATGTACAGAGAGTTGAAGGTTATTGGCAAACTGCTAGGCTGAGTTTCCTGAGAACTGATTTGTAAAGCTGATATACAGTAAAGAATTATCCTGCTCTCAGGGGGATATGTCACATAGCAAACTGTGATTCATAAGCTCTAACTTTAACTTTTGTTTTGGTTATTTTGTCAGTTTATTTATACACATTGGTGATATAAAACCTCATTAGAAGCCAGGAATCTTCGTAATGGCCTCTCTGCAGACCTTGCTACTGCTGTTATGAGCTGCTGACACAGAATGTCCTGAAGTATTTGATAAGGGGCATGTCAGGATTTGTAAACAATCCAGCAGTACAGGGGACCTTCCCCACCCTAGGTTCAGGCTTGAATGACTTTCAGTATCATCACTTGCTGTTGTCCTCTCCTTTGCCCTTTGACCCACAGGAACCTGTCCTTCATCCAGGTGATCAATGTTGGCCGTCGTTTTCTAGTCAACAGGGTGCAGGACTACATCCAGAGTAAGATAGTCTACTACCTCATGAACATCCACGTACACTCCCATTCCATCTATCTGTGTCGGCATGGAGAGAGCCATCACAACGTCGAGGGACGCATCGGGGGAGACTCCGAACTGTCTGACAGAGGCAAACAGGTGGCTCTTCCTCAGTCGTATATTTGTAATCTTTACAATGACAGTAACACCTCCAAAAAACGTCACAAATAATAGACCGTCTATAATGGCAAATAGAATATAAATGCAATTAGCTTACGTGACAGGGAGGAAACCTTGTGCTTCTAGCACGCCAACAGCATCAGGAGGCTTTTACTTTGAAATCATTCTACAAGTGATAACATATCCAGATTAAAATTCAGGAAACACAGCAGATAAACATTTTCTGGCATAGACAGAGAAACAACTGATCCAAGAAAAGCATCAGATGCTTTCCATTGTTAAAACAAAATAAATGCCTGACTGATGACTGGAAGAATTATCTTAGGTCAACCAGTATGTGGGTTTCAATATACTTTATATTTGATATTTATGTCTTACTCTATGAAAGTCTCAGGCTGCATTCTAGAACTACCTATTTAAAAGAATCCTATACAGTATATTATCTCTCTGTCAGTTTGCAGCAGCACTGAAGGGTTTTGCGGAGGAGCACCGACTGTCAGACCTGAAGGTGTGGACCAGCCAGCTGAGACGCACCATTCAGACAGCGGAGGAACTGGGAGTCCCCTATGAACAGTGGAAGATCCTCAATGAAATAGATGCTGTACGTCATCAGCTACACCGCAGGGCGACACATACACACACACACACACACAGAAGGCACATTATAGGGTTCAAGTGTTTTAATTATTATTTTGCATTTCAGGGTGTGTGTGAAGAGATGACCTATAAGATGATTGAGGAGACGTACCCAGAAGAATTTGCCATGAGGGGCCAGGACAAGTACCACTACCGCTACCCTGGAGGAGAGGTACTGTAAAAGGTCTCCCTTTCCTCCAAAGTGATGTCTTACCCCGGTTGTATCACTAGGGGGTACTGCTGGCTGTACTAGGCTTCTGTTTTATGTGTTATTACAGTACATATTTGACATTTTTGGTTCTGTGTTTTGTTTTTAGCCATATGGCCAAAATTAGCTATTTCGATCATTCTTTCTGTAGTCCTACCAGGACCTGGTTCAGCGACTGGAGCCAGTTATCATGGAGCTGGAGAGACAGGGCAACGTGCTAGTCATCTGTCATCAGGCAGTCATGCGCTGTTTGCTGGCCTATTTCCTGGACAAGAGTGCAGGTGAAATGCACAAACAGGAAATGCATATACACATTTAGATACACGGACAGACATTATGGTGGACTTTCACATGAATGAAAAGCCTGCACCTGTATTCATTTCACATTAGAGCAACATAATAGAAGCGTACACAAACATACAGATGCTGTGTAAATCACTGGGTGGTTGTTGTGGAAAATGTTCCTCAAATGCCATGAATAGACGTGGCTTGACGGAGGTTTGCCAAGTCAGGAAAGGAAGTGGGCTCTGCTGAAGGATCAGTTTAAAGCTAAACCACAGTCTGAAGACAGCGCCTACAGAGCCAGTGAATACTATCCCACATCCTGTATCCATGATGATATGAAGAGCTGCTGTCCTAACATGTCATACCTAATAATGTGTAGTGACGTATAGTGTCCTTTACCACTGTTCTATGCTCCAAGTCATCTTGAGATGACACAGAAAACAGGAGGGGATTTTTTTTTTAACTCTAGCTGCAGCACAGGAAATCTCACTCAAGTAATGTTTAATTTCTGTTGGCACAGATGACCTGCCCTACTTGAAGTGCCCCCTGCACAATGTCCTAAAGCTTACCCCCGTGGCTTATGGTAAGTCATAAAGAGGCACTGTTCATTAGCCAAGAAAGTATTTTATTCCTTCATCCTCATTCCTTCTTGGATTGTGATGCCGTCTTTTCCTCTGTCTCGCTCCACCAGGTTGTAAGGTGGACATGTTTGATTTGAAGGTGGAAGCCGTCAACACTCACAGGGACAGACCATTAGTAAGTTTTTGACCGTGTTATATTATGTACTTACTGCTGCGTTTTTCCGAAGATGTCACTGTCCAACCAGTCCAAGGAAACTTTGCCATGTCCCTTCATAGTGAGTGAGTGAGTATAGCCTGTGAGTCAGAGGGCCTCTCAGGGGTCAGTTTAGCCACCGGTGTTTGAACAGCAAAAAACCAGCTGACTGGACATGCAGATCTGGCCACGTCTAATTATAACAATTCAAATCAAAAAGGGACACTGCTGTTATCCGCTCATCTCTTTAGAAGCTGGACAGCCAAACGTCCTGTCACTGCTAGCCGGTCGTTGCTTTTGCTTTAATGGCTGTGAAGTCAAGCACCATTTCCCCATAAATAACATTTTGTGTGGGATTGAAAGTTGGCACAATTTCCTTTTTAGAAATGAGACAAGCAGCTTCTGAACTGGCTCAGTGTGCACTTTTATATTAGTATATAAAATGGTTTAAATATTTCAGTTTGCAGAGGATGGATATTAAAAGAACAAAATGAAATAACTAGAATGAGTGCCAGCAAAAATTAATTTCATATAATAAGAAAAGATAAAAAGCCATTTTTTTCCTCAACTTCCAGTGATTGCTTATCATGCTGTATGTCCTAATGTCCTATCTATCCAGCTTCCTATCTGTTCCCTGGTTGTACAGTTTGCACTGATTATTGCCTGGTGTGTTAACCAGATGGCCTAGAGACAGTGTGGGTGTAAACACATAAACACCAACACAGAGACGTTTACTGTGCAACCTTGTGTTAAACGGGCTGAGAATGTCCCGTCTGGTGAGACCAACCATAACAATGCTTCTAAATTTACGACTGTTTGTTCCCGTAGTTGTTTTCACACTCGCACTGACTCTCACTCACTTACAGTACTGTAGGATGCTCACTCTGACACACTCCTGAGAGATTTCAGGCACATCCAATACGAATATGAATTCCCATGCACCTTTTCTGTCCCTCCTACACCAATCAGAATAAAGTCCAAACAGCTGCTGTGCCGCCAGCCTTCTTCCGCCGGAACAGCTTTACTCCCCTGTCCAGTGAAGACCAGGTGAAGCGTCCTCGTCTTTACAGCGTCGGCAACCCTCCGCAGACCCGCATGTCCCAAGCTCCCTCTCTACCCAGTATGCAGTTCTCTGAGGCGTCTGAGGGGGAAGAGTTGCTACAGAGCCAGGTCAGTGTTATATAAGCTGCTTTTTGGCTTTGATTTTTAAAAGCAGTATACAAATAAAGTTGCAAAGTCTTTTTTGATGGGAATAAGAGAAATTTTCTGTAGGTTATTCCATACAAATCAGTCGAGTAAGTTTATGAAGTGACGTAAAACAGAATTCAGAGATATTATTTGAGATAACAAAAGGTTACTCCGGCGATTATGGCACTGATGCAAAAAGTTGTTGTCTGTTTTCAGTCTAGATTTTTGGAACAAGCAAAAAGGTTCCACATAAACATCCTGTGTGAAGGGATGGATCATGTGATGTGACAAATTGATCGTAATTTAATTAAATGTGCGTCTAAAAGTGCAAAGGGACAGAAAGGGAGTGTTCCAGTTGGGCCAGGGACCTCCACGTCTCAAGATTAGCTCGAGTGGAGTCACTGCCAGTCAAAACAAATGCTTCATTCTTTGCAGCTGCCCTTGGTATGTTTGTTAATGCTGTCTGCTCTCTCCCACTCTCCCACCGCGTCCTACAGGAGTCTCTGAACTGTGTGAGTCCAACAGACGCAGACGACTGTGTTCGTAGTTAAAGGATAAAAGATAGGTATTTACACACTTCTATTATCTCTCATTTGGAACACATGACATACTGTCTTTGTCCAGTCTCTGATCTATAGAGATCAAACAGTCTCATGGGGGGGGTCATTAGAAACTCAGTTTAAAACACATTGCACAAATAAATGCAGTGAGTTGTACCTGTAAAAATGTAATCTGATTTGTAAATATGTAAAAGTATCTGTGAATAAAGGTTTTTCAATGTCATGAATATATCATGATTTGTACATAAACACTAAGATTTAAAAAATATATAGTTCAATATTTTCACACATCTAATTGTGTGGGTACTTTTGAGTCTGTTCCACCCATTTAAATAGCTAAGGAATCTACAAATGGTGCGTTAAACTAGACAGAACAATACCTGCTTAGCCTTCAAAATAAAAGCGTTAAAAACGTAAACGTAAACCTTTTATTGTTACTTACATACCTCTACTTTAACAAAACAACATATTTGAGCCTAAGTGGTTGCAGGAAAATGATGGCAGGCCCTCAAAAACACGACCACTGATACTATAAGATGATCCATTCAGTGCATTCAAGTTGTCCCACTACAGCTTCTGCATTTTAATGACAGGAGTCAGACTGTGGCATGAAATGACTGAAAATAGCGCTGCATCCTGGGATGTCACAGGTGAGATCATTAAGACAAAAAGTATAAGGAAAACGATTATGTATCATAAGATAATTGTACCTTAATCTCATCGTTTTCTTCAGCTCCTGTTGCATTTATGATTAGTGAAGAACATCCTCAAGGTGCTGTTGAAGTGCTCAAGGACCAAAGAGTTATTTGAACACCGGTTCAAAACAACTGACAGGGCTGCGGGGTTGTTGAAGTGCTGCTATGCGTATCTTCAATGGAGACGGCATGAGCATGTACTCATTGGACCGTGAAAGGGTTGGCAGATAATAATTATTTACACTTGCGTATCATAAGAGCTGAAAAGTCATCTAATACTGCAGGCAAATGACATTTCTAAACAGCGGTATTGTAAATTACTAGAGATAAACAGTGTAGGGAATGTGCATCTTCAGCATTCTACTGAGTGCCACAGACCTGGAAGAAATCAAGGGAATCGCTGATGCGTGTTGTAATTGGGAGCAAAAGTCATTATATATTAGTGGAAGCTGGACTTGTCAAAGCTAGAATAGATAATGAGGAGGTTCAACAATTTGTTATGTATGTATGTATGATCATATTTGTGACTGATGTAGCTGAGATCCTCATTCAAAGAGCAAAGTCAGTGTTCTCATCAAAAACACAAATGGCACAGATGAAACTAACTAGGGAGAAATTAGCGCGTTTGTGTATAAATCATGATATATTCATGACAACGGAAAAATGTATTTATTTACTTTATTTTACCTTTATTTTACCAGATAAAAAGCATTGAGATATAAATCTATTTTACAATGCTGACCTGGCCAAGAAGGCAGCAAAAAAAAAATCACACGTCAGGACATGACAAAAAACAATACAATAGCATACAACAAACAAACAATTAAAACAGATTTAAAAATGTCAAGCACACAGCACACACATATCAAGGACACAGCATTCTACGTTACACATTTTGACAGGAGCAGCTAGTGGCGATGACCTCAGTGATCTTTTGTTTAAAGCTAGCCAAAGAAATAAGAGAATCCAATTTAAGACGTAGTTGCAGGTCATTCCAGGACCAAGGGTTGAAATAAGAGAGACTCCTTTTCCCGACCTCAGTCCTCACATTTGGCACCTCAAAACGAAGCCAAGTGCTGGATCTGAGGTTGTAGTTGATGCGTACCGCTGCAAACTTGGAACAAATGTAGTGAGGTAACTTACCTTAAATGGCTTTATACATTAAGATGTGCCAATGCTGCATCCTGCGCAAAGTTAAATGAGGGCCAGACAATCAGGGAATACAAAGTGCAATGGTGAGTCCTATAAGCTGAGTTAGATATATATCTCAGAGCAGCATGATGAAGTGGATCTAGTTTGGTTAGGGCAGTGGGACAAGCAAATCTATTAATGGTATCACCGTAATCGAGCTGAGACAGGAAAAGACTAGATACAAGCTCGACAGTGACACCTTCCAGGGTGACAACGGAGAGAGCGGGAGTCACAGAGTTAGTCGGTGCAAACAACATTGCCTTAGTTTTATTTCCATTTAAAAGCAATTTTAAATCTAAGAGCATGTTGCAATGAGATCAAATCAAGCTTTAAGTTGGTGACAGCAGCCTCAACAGACGGAGCACAAGAATACAAGACTGTATCGTCCGCGTACATATGATACATAGATTGTTTCGACAGATCACAGATATTATTAATAACAAAAAGAGCAATAGATATTATTAATGTATAACAAAAAGAGTAATGGCCCCAGGATAGAGCCCTGAGGAACGCCCTTTTCCAAAGTGACAGGGTCAGAAACAATATTACCCAACCTGACGGATTGAATACGGTCAGATAGCTCCAGAACCAATCAACCACTCCTTGACCAAAACCAAAGCAAAATGTGATGTATGTGATGTGACTGTAGCGAATGCTTTGGTCAGGTCAATAAATAAAGCAACACAGAATGATTTTTTATCAACAGCAGCCTTGATATCATCAAGGACTTTCATACTGGCATTCACAGTGCAATGTTTTGATCTAAAACCAGATTGCTCAGGGCTGAGGATGTTATATGAATCTAAGAACAATTTCAACTGAGTAGAAACAAGAGATTCTAAAATCTTTGCTAAGGCTGAAAGATTTGAGATAAGTTGATAATTGTTCAATTCTGAAGAATGGCCAGTTTTCAGCAGGGGCGAGACATACTGTAGGCTTGTTTCCATAAGACAGGTCATTTATGAGTGGAAATGGAAAGATTAAAGATATCAGTGATTGGTTAAAGTAAGGATCAAGGCTGTCAGGCCCTGAGGCTTTTTTTGTATCCATTGTCTGAAGGGAAAAACTTCAGAAACCGTAAGTAGTGTGAAATCAAAAACAAAGGGAGAATTAGGTGTCATTTGGCTATGGTCAATATTATGACTATGCCGAGAGCCGAGATTCTGTTTATCGAATATATGACCAGCTTTCTTAAAGTACTTGTTAAAAGCGTTCAACATATCTTTATCAGAAATAAAGGAGTCACCGACCTTCAATTGTTGAGGAGGGTCAGCATTTTTCTTATTCTGCAGAACCTTAATAGTCTTCCAAAATTTAGAATGGTCATTAAGACTGTCAGTTGTTAAGGTCAGATAGTAATCAGCTTTGGATTTGATTGATTGATAAGAAATTATGTTGAAAAAAGCTTACAGCATCATCGATGGTTTATACACAGATGTTTTTACATATTTACACATCAGTTTACTTCTTCTTTTTTCAAATGGTGGGTTACAGATGTTTCTGAGTCCTGTGGCATTGTTTTGTTTTTTATCTCCTTATGAGACTGATCTCCATTCTCATCCCTGTATCTCTCTCTTCAGATGGAGCCATCACCAGTGGTCAGACCTCCTCACCTATTATTGACCTGGTTGACACCACAACCTTTCCACAGAACGTTTCTGTATGTGGTCCTTGAAGGGGCCAGTATGTGTTCGCTGGTTTTACTGCTGTCTATTAGGTTTTTGTATATGTACGTACATGCATGAACTTAATGCACGGGAGTCTTAAATCGATATTGAATTTACTGGGCTTTTGGAACAATAATTAATTTACATGGACTCTGTGATTCAGTCCAGATTAGTAATGTTAAGATGTAATAACACTGAATCTCATCCATTAGTTACAGCACACTCCACATACTGTATACTGTATTAGATGTAGGAAATGTTGATTGTGAATTGTATACCTCATATTGAAAATTATTGCCTTCATTTTAGTATACGGCAGCGCCTTTTGAAGGAAACTATGTACAGCATTATTTAGCTTATTTAAATTACCGCCATTTGCAATACGTCTTCATACTGTACGTTCTCAGGAGGTCTGATAAGCTGTAAGGAACAAATTGCAATTCAATTTGCATTAGATTGCCATTGATCACCTTCTTATGAATGTCAGCTGACAAAAGCTGTAAGAAGCGCTGAACTCTTTGTTGTAGTACTGTAAGATGTGCAGCAGCTGCTTCTGTGAAACATTTTCCATTTTTCTTCGTATATTTTCTCTTCTCTTCTAATAACATTCTATTCAATGATTGCTATGCTGAGCAATGCTGCACAAAAATCTAAATATTTCACACACAATCAAAGCGATTGAGTGTTTTAGCGCTTCTGAATATTTTGTTCTTGTTTTGAGTCATTTTTAATGCTTGGTGTCTTCAGGAGAAAAAACAAATCAGTCACAGTACTGCTGATTCAGTACAGATATGTAAGGCACCTTCTTAATATCCATCCATCTTGATAATAGCCATTCTTTGTCTTAAGTTTGTTGTTTCTTCATGATGAGAAAGGTAAAAATGATTGATTGTGATTTTGAGAAGTGCCTTTAAGAAATATGAGGCAGTGACAATAGCAATCACACTATTTGAGTATGTAAGTATGACCTGAACTGAATGATGGGCAATACATGTGGATGTCTAAAAAGCTTTGCTATTATTGCACACTACATGGTTCAATAAATAATGTTAAATTTGTGGGGGGGTTTATAATTATTCCTCTGATCTCTGTATTTCTCGTTTATTTTGACTTAAATAGCCTTTAGTGTGGCAGTCAAGCATGGCCAAAGAGTTTGAGCTCATTGGGAGGAACCTTCCTGTTTGCTGAAGTTGTCCCTCTTTAAAGTTTGAGCAAGGCCAGGAGGGGACAGCATGTACACAGCACTAAATCACTGTAACTCTGTGGAAAAGATTTTTTTAATTTTATTTCACCAGGCAAGTCATTAAGAACAGATTCTTATTTAAAATGGCGGCCTGGCAAGAGAGAAGAGCCACTTGAGGGGAAATGGGCGAGGGGCTCAAATAGAAAAGCATGTTAAATCAAAAACAACACGAACATAGACAAAGAAGCAGCAGTCCACAAGTGAGGACACGGGCAGGACCTGATACACGGGGCGAGGCAACAAAGAAACATACAAGAAAAAAGCACAAAAGCGAGTTAGAGACAGAGGCCTGCAATAGATAACAAGATTACAACAACTAGTTACACAGAAAACAGGCACACAACCACAGGCAATCAGTTCAGAGAGCAGCAGACATGACCAGGTAGTCACTGAAGTTGTCGCTTCTATGGAAAACTGAGTGATAGCTCAATGTGAATCAACTGAGTCTATACATCATAATCCCACATATCATCTGTATTTGAGAATGAGAGGTTTATGGTGAGGTTACAACCGTGTGTACCTTGAAGTGGGACAAAATCATTGATTATTTTTAACCAAACATAATGTAGCCAGTGTACAAGTTCCCACCTCTACAGTAAGTCCACTCTTACTTGTGAGGTTCTGTAATGTTTATAATCTTGCACTATCATGGGATTTTTTATCATATTCATTGGCGCAAATACTAATAATTCAGAAGGGACACATTTATATATCTGTCTCACTGTTATTTCAAATATTTTACAATAAAATATAAAGAAAATGAACCAGCTTCTGTAATTATAGAGAAAACAATGCTTTGTCATTCACAGTTATATATAGAGCTTGGTACACAATTTTACAGTATCTAATGAAAGTCCATGTAACACTGACATATGGTAGTGGAGTCTCCACACCCTAATGACGTCCTGTCCTGTCTGACACTCCTAAACCCCAAATGCCGACCACAGACCTCAAGTATTGCCTGATAGTCTCTTGTGTTGAAACTTGTAACAAACAACACGCAACTTCAGAAACAAAATGATTGGGGAAAACACCATACCACCACACCATATAAAGGTGGCACGGCATGACTCAAAGTCAAGTTGGGTAGGTAAGGTCATGATTCTCACTAAAAATGATAATGTTAATCATCAAGGACCAGAATCACCAGAAATACCACAATCAAAATGTAACAAATGTGAATCCAGTAAGAGCTGACCTCGTTAGACAGATCAGGGAGGCTAAACCAAAAATATTGAACATAGATACGTATGCAAATTGTATGAAAGTGCAAATTTATCTACAGTACACTCACACTTTGGCGCTTTCGTGGTGTGGTGGTTGGTATAATCCAGGAATCCCCAGTATAGATTATGTTTGTTTATACCATACAGTCCTAACCTGTCTGTAAAATCTGAGTTCCTGTGGAGAATCTGAGTTCCTGTGGAGGTTTTGCTGCCTCAGTACCTAACACTGACCACCTGAGGAACTCATCATTGAGCCCCTGTCTCTGTCAGGCTGTGCACGCCACTGCTGCAGTGATCTGGATGTTGATGGTGTTATTTGGCACAGCTGAGGTGGGCTGCTCCCGGGCTGTCACTCCTCTATAAAGTAATTCACTCATCCCTGCTGCTGGCATTCGCAATCTCCTTTTCAAGGATCTCAGTACTCATTGAATCTGGTGACAAAATGACGACTGTTGGGTGGAAGATCGTGTTTTTGTCGTTTGCCATGTATGCTTCAGGTAAATATGGGGCGATTTTGGACGTTAATTTACAGTTCTTATGTGATTCTTTTGCTATTTTAACTGATTGCAATGACTTTTCTTCCAACATAGCGCAAATGTTGCGGGATTGCGGCACGCCATCGGTCCATCTGGCGTACACCACACTAGACAAGAAGTTCCTGTCGAGGCAGAAGTTCAGCAGCGGAGAAAAGGTGTATTATGACTGTGCAGACGGCTTCACTATGTCCAAAGGCAGTCGCGCCGTTCAGTGCGTCTATGGGCGCTGGACCCCGTTAACACTCAAATGCGAGAGTAAGTACTGCAAGAGTTCAGAGTAAGTACTGCAAGAGTTCAGAGTGAGTACTGCAAGAGTTGAGTGAGTACTGCAAGAGTTGAGTGAGTACTGCAAGAGTTGAGAGTGAGTACTGCAAGAGTTGAGAGTGAGTACTGCAAGAGTTGAGAGTGAGTACTGCAAGAGTTGAGAGTAAGTACTGCAAGAGTTGAGAGTGAGTACTGCAAGAGTTGAGAGTGAGTACTGCAAGAGTTGAGAGTGAGTACTGCAAGAGTTGAGAGTGAGTACTGCAAGAGTTGAGAGAGTACTGCAAGAGTTGAGAGTGAGTACTGCGAGAGTTGAGAGTGAGTACTGCAAGAGTTGAGAGTGAGTACTGCGAGAGTTGAGAGTGAGTACTGCGAGAGTTGAGAGTGAGTACTGCGAGAGTTGAGAGTGAGTACTGCGAGAGTTGAGAGTGAGTACTGCGAGAGTTCAGTGTCTCCGGTATACAGTCTCCTGCTACACAAAGCTGGGATGAAAACTACACCTGGCACTGTTTTTCATATTCTATTTTTACTTATTCTCCTGCAGCTGTGACGCGGAGGTTTTATACGGTAGCAGCTTCTGTTTTGGTGTAAAATTAACTTCTCTGTAAGGTTTGACTGTTTTTCCTCACGTTTAATTGTTGACTCGTGTACTCATTTCCCCAGAGAAGTCATGTGGAAATGCTGGAGATCTACTTAACGGGCACTTCACGTATGAGGGGACTGCAGTTGGGGACAAAGTGTTTGCAGTATGCAACGACGGGTAAGTTGTCTGAGGAGGTGTTTCTCAACTGGTGGGTCGTG
>CABFOS010075912.1:0-13894 GCA_900660315.1 Diretmoides pauciradiatus | reverse complement strand
GAGGGGAGTTGGACAGAAGGCTGTCCGATGGGTGGCCCTGCTCAGGAGAAGGCAGTTGGGTGCGCCCCAAATTGGCAGCATGTGACAGGGGCATGGACATGGGGGGTACTGCAGGAAGGTCCAGCTCATCTCTGTGCTCCTGTTTTACCATGACTGAAGGGAGAGAGAGAGAGAGAGAGAGAGAGAGAGAGAGAGAGAGAGAGATATGCAGACATAGATGAGAAAAAAAAACAAGAGAGAAGAAAGAGGGAGAATGGAGAACATACTGTACTGTATTGACACTTTCTAAGCAAATGACATACCAAGAACAGAAAGACAGGAACAAGACTGTCACTGTATTGCAACATTAACAATGCAACAACTATTTTTGCTGCAGATAATGGTTATGACAAGTGAATGTGAATTCCACCAACCTATACAAGGCAGTAGTCATTTCATGATTTTCCACATTCACAACATGATTAGTCTCTGTCTGCTTCAAGCTCAAGTAAGTTTCCTAAAAAGTGATTTTTAATATAAAATGGGGCCATCCCCTATACTGTGGCAGCTCACAGCACCGCCATGCCAATTGGTAACCTATTTCCCAATCTGGTGCCTTGTGACAGTGAGTTTTATTTTTACCCAGCTCCAAATCAGAGGGGGAGCATATGTTGCCAGTCTGTGTGCCATCATGTGAAATGTTGTGTGGGCAGAGGAGCTGAATGCCCCCCAGCCCAGATAAAACCAAGAGAACAAGCGGTTTCACTTCATCAGGCCCTCTACTCACCCCACCTTTCCTCTGGGACTGGGGGGCACAGAAAGGCCTAACAAGGTTTAGTCTGGCTAATAAAGGAGCCCAAGATGGATATCAGAGAAGGGTAAAGTATATTTTAACATGGTTTTAAATATTTAAAGTACTGGTGCCTTTTTAATCTTTCCTGGCACTAATACAGCCTCAGAAGTGAATATATTATGTGTTAGATGAGATCCTCCTTATGTTTCTTCCCAAAAATATTCGAAATTTATCTAATTCCTTATTTCAAGTCTGAAGGAGAACAGCGTGATAAGAAAGGCATTTTTGACAAGTACAGCCATTTAAAAATGCAACAAAAAAGAAAAAGTTGTTTTTTACAATTTCCAAGATAATCATGTTAGCTGATGCTGATGCAGGATGGTTATAAAGTGTCTTCATTTGAAAAAGCAGGTACATGTACCAATATTTTTTCTTAACATTTGTCTCAGAATTAATCCTTAAATTGGGCCAGGACCTTTGCAGCCCAGCCCACGCTGACATGTCGAGAGTGATTGGCTGGCAGGTTTTTTGCCACAATAGAACAGGCCGTGTCCGTGGTAACAATAGTGGTGACAGCGTCCCAGCTACACTGACAGAGCAGGGTTACTGTACTCTGCTCTGATTGGCTACCCTGGTCTGTCAACGGGGAAAACAGGAACTGCTTGTGATGAGTGGGCGCGCTTGCAAACAGAAAGACTGGGTGGGTGGAGGGGCAGGGCCACGTACATACATTCACACTGGGGGTGTGTGCACACACACACACACACACACACACACACACACACACACACACACACACACACACATACACACATATGGCCTGTTCACACACTGTTGTGGTAGAACTCTGGGTTTTTGATATGTTGCAAAAAATGCTCACATGTCATTATATTCCACCAACGCTCTTTTCAGTTTGACTGGCTTCAAGAGGGAAAAAAAACAATAACAATATCAAGTAACGAGGCAGGGATTTGACTTTAATGAAAAACGTTAGGGAAACTTTAGGATCCAAATGTTGAGAATATTCTGTTTCCTCATTGCTGAAATGAAGGAGAGTTAAATCAAACCACAAGTGCTGGCCCTTGTGTTAAAAGTTTCCTGGATAGCGAAAGATTTGCATAATAAAAAAATCCTAGCAAATATATTACATGTGCGAGAAAAAGGTTGGCTGTGGAGTTTTAGGGGGCTTTACAACATAAACAGTTGGCAGGTGTGCATGCTATTGTTAGTGGAAGAGCCCCTTTCTAAACCACAGCAATGCATTCTTTGGAGAGAGAGAGAAACCAGGTTAGTGAAGCCCCTATGGAGAACTGTGCAACACAAAGAGCATGTTACAATTGTCTCTGCTATCAGTCAAACTCACAGTAATTACCTTGGGAGATTAACAACCAGAACAAGAAATACAGACACAGGAAGGCAAAGACAACCGTGAGAGCATCTCTGTCTGTAAAGAAAGTGCTTCTCAGAGCCTGGCTTACTACCTAAAGGTGGGTCATAGGAAAATTAAGAAGGGTCCCCAAATTATACTGGAAAAACAGTATCCAGAGCTACTAGCTGAGTTATGTTCCCAAAGCCTTTCCAAATCCAAAGTAGTGCTGGCTCAATAAAGTAGTACCCTGAAAACAGGGTAAATTTAGCAAGATTTTCCTATGTATTAACTTGCATAAACAGTTTTGAGTCCCAAGAACAATTCTGAAATTTTCAAGATGTGAGTTCCTGGAGAAAACAGTTGAAAACCATAGCAAGAAGGTGGTCTATGAGTGATGTAAAAACACAGAGAACTTCTCTTACCCGATAGGTAGGTGAAGCGCTGTGACTGGCTCCTTTTCCGCTTGCCATTGCAGACATAGAACTGCACCTGGACAGCCGAACCCACCGTCTTACTGTGGTAAGGTGGGACCTCCACCATAATGCTTGACTACAAAAGGCATTTAGCACTTTAAATACACATACTGCCAATAAAATATATTATCAATACATACATTAATAAACAAATCCTACCACTAAAATGTGTCATTAACATGTATATTAAAAAACAATACATTACTATATGTTGGGAAAAGGGTATATTATTGTAAACTGATTGTGGCAAATATTAGGAATACCGGCATAACATAAGGTACATCTGATTTTACTTTTCCAAATCTCAGCTGTCTCAAGGCTTAAAAATCTTTCTCTCTACCCCTTCATTTATATCCCTCCTTCATTTCTGAAATGTATTTAATTAATAGGGGATTATAACTTTCTTCTGACCAGCCTATTTGTGTTTCTAATACTTTGTACAATAATGCTGTCATAGGCATACACAATACAGCACATAACAACATAAGGAAATGAATGTCCACTTACTCCTTGAGTTCTATCACGGATTACTTTTGCCTCAACTTCCCATTGTGGTCGTCCGTCTAAAAGAAAGTGTAAAGGTAAAAACACACACATAAGCCAGCGGTAACCCTGGTGCTTCAACTTGCTAAAATACATGTAAGACAAAACATTATGGATTAAAATCCAACTAAAAACCTTTGTTGTAAATAAACCCCCTCATTTTCTTTCAACTTTACTGTTACTCTCAACTTTGTAACAACTTAAATACAATAAATGTACAATGAACCCTAAATACCCCTTAATTTGACCTACAGATACATTAGAAGCTGGCTTATAACGACAGAGTAATGCCTGGTTTTCACATGATAAAAAAATGGACTGAGACCTCTATGGAGATGAAGCTCCGCCTACAGACAACCACCTACACAAAACAGATGATAGAGTGAACAGACAAATGTGACACACAGGACTCACATCCTCACAAAACTGTATTGTCAGTTATCGGACCAACCCTTCTTAAAGTGGATGATAACCAAAGAAGAAATTATAATAAACTCTGGCCACACATAATCAGGGGTAAGAACTGCAGCAGTAGAATCCAGACCCATCTTGAAGTATGGTGTAATAGTTTTTGGAAGTAATTTCCTTCCATGTAGAGTAATTTCTCTCCAGGGTCTATTTTCCCAATGATCATGTCAGTGTATACTACTTTTTCAAACTGACAGGGCTTAAGAACCACAAAAGGCTTCTGAAAGCACACGATTTCAATTTGTTCTGGGGGACCAGAGACATCAAAATTACATCAGTTTTAAAGGTTCAGAAACCCCATAGAGAAAATTTTAACAGCTATTAAAAGTAATCAAACGTCCAGCTATCCCACTGTTTGTCTTGCCTGGTTAAAATTATGGAGAGAGCAGCGGAATAATTCTATTTATTTTAAAAAGCCTCCACACACTGCCAGATTTCTGGCTAGAAAACATCCTTTGATTTTCCAGTTTTCCTATGAGGGATCTAATTATTTGGCCAGACATCTTAGGGGCAGCTGCTCAGAGGGAAGCAGTTGGGGTGAAGACCGCGATGGGAAAACACTCACAGGCTTGCGGTGTGCCTGGGAGAAGCCACGGTCATTGCAACAACCATGGAGGATAAACCCTCATTCAGTGAGTAACTTTGTACTGCGCAGCTCCTCAGCTGGGACGGATTCATTTGCAATCACCTGTTTCATGGTGCTCACGTGGCGCGTGGCCCTGATTATATCTCTGTGCACCTGTGCTGCCTGTTTCCCCAAACACCCCTGTCAAGCATCTGCAACATGTCAGCTGAATAATAGATGGACAACATTCTACACAAAGTAAGCACTTAATCGTAGGCCCTGTCACATGTGGGTCTTTCAGCTCTCTACAAAGATCCCTACTATATTTTTAAGGTGATTTACCTGTTATGATCTCACCCTAACACTGAGATATCATCTTTCTTACACATTAGTCTACTAACACTACAGAGGTTCCTTCTGAGGGAAGAGCTTAACTTGTGGCTGACAGAGAGTATTTTTTTAATGAGCAAATGACCTTGGATGCCTTTGCAGCTGACGAGAGTGAATTACTGCAGTGCATGATGTTGACATTCAACAGGCAGGAGCAAGGGCCCCACATGCCCCGTCAGGCAACAAGCTCCAACAGGAACCTCATACCGTTTTCTGATGATGACTCGGATCATCCCAACACCCTGTTCACCTCAGTCAGAGAGGGGAAAAACGCAACCATTGTGTTGGAAGATCTAACAAAAACAGCGTGATTGCTATTCATGTTATAATAACTGTGGACTTTAACAACCTTGTAGTGGGAGAACAGAAAAAAGCACCACTGAATGTGGAGTAGGCATGCTGTATTAGGCGCTAATCAACACAGGCAATGTTTTAGGTTTGAAAGTTCACTTCCCTGATATTAATTTTTATCTTCCTAAAGTGGAGATACGTAAGCCTATTAGGGACTCGTTTTTTTCTCCAATGAAGTCTACCCTTTTCTTTAAGTAATGCATTTGTCATGTTACTTCCTGTCCTTTCTATTACATCTTCCCAGTCTGATTAAGTAAAAGGCAGACAGCAGGGTCCTAGGGAGGAAGCTGGAGTGGATCTGCTGTAGCGCTGGTCAGGGTCAGGGACAGTGGAGAGAGTGAACTATAGACCCCACACTCAAGTGGGATCAAGACCTGGAACCTAGCACTGATGGTCTGCCTCAAGTCAACTCCTCTTGCTCCTCCTCCCTCTCTCCTCAGGGATATGTGTCAGCGCATCAGAAAAAGCAGAGGGGGAAATGGAGAAAGGGAGGATAATCTGTGACTGAAATGAATAAAAGTGCAGTCGCCCCCCCAAAAAACGTACATCCTGAAAACAAACCATATAAAACCCTATGTTACAACCCACCCTGTGTCGTGGAAAACAGTTCATGTTATGGCATGTCAAAGCCAGTATTTCACAATATGAATGCCTTTAACTGTGTGCACTTTAAGCATGTCATCCACATGATATAATAAAAATCAAATTCATGAAATAATCATACTTGGGATTTTTCATCACGTATGTAATCTTCACCATTTTTCACGATGCAGTTCAACCTCCAATAGAAATGAAGAGGGCCCAAATGAAGGCTAGCCAAACAGGAATCACACTAAAGCTATACACACCAAACAGCAAACCCAACCAATTTCATAATAAGTCGGCCATTTGTTTTAACATAGGACACATGAACACAACTGATCGGATCCTGTATACAGTCCCAGCCCATCATGTCTAGTCTGTACACTACCCACAACAAGCCTGTCTCTCCCATTCTGCATGATTCCACTGTTGTCCTCTGTTTACGAAAGAAGGTGGAAAAATATGTCACTGCCCCTCTCTTCCTTTCCTTTCTTCCATCCCTGTACTTACTTCAATCAGTCCCTTTCTGCAGTAAAGCAGACGGATTAGTTATGATGAGGGGGATCATTTACACAAACCAAATCAACATTATCCCTCCCCTCCCCTTTCATTCTCTTTCCTTCTTCTTCCACAACTCACTGCCTTCATACACAGTGGGGCCCAGCTTCCTCCCTACCCATGATGCACCACTCTGTGTTTTCCACTTGCCCCTGAAGAGTTACAAAGACCTGACCACCGTGTTGTTTCTACCATACAGTACTACTTTCCTATGCCATGCTTCACCTAGTGCACCTCAAAGCACTGAAGACATTCCTCTAAGCTGCTCCAGAAAGTCTTAGACAATGACTCTCAGTCACAATAACAAAAGCATTCAACTTGCTGCCGTGTGTGAACTTGAGTAGCTTGGGCAGGCAGGGACTGGCTTAACAAGTGCCATTATACATGTTTTGATTATGGAGTGGTGTACTAAAGACTGAAAAGCGAAGGTAGAAAAAGCTGGGGGACTTAAGAAGAAACGATCTGAATAGTAGGGAGAGTTTTACTGGGTAATCTCTTCAACCTTTGCATTTGTTGAGCAGATGTGAATGACCACTAAACACAGCATTAGAGGTGTTGGTTGGAGATTGGTTGAGGGTAAATCCTATAAGCTGCAGCAGTCACAAAAAATGGGGCTGAAACAAAGAACAGCGTCCCATCCTCCCTATCCTATGAGGATATTTTCTCCGTTCACAGGAAAAAAGAAGTTGATACTAAAGAGAAAAACACATTGCACCAAACACCTAAACAGCAGTGACTGAGCACTCCGACAAAGCTGGATTCACCAACAATGTCGAAACCTTGCTGATGAAGCTGATGAAGACCGTTTAAGTCGAAACGCGTTGAGTTCTATACCATGATCTAATAAAGGATTTTTATACTGCCCCAGAGTGCCTCGGACTCCTCAGTTTTGGACTGCCTTTTAACTTGGATCTTCCTATTCACCACCAGGACAGTTTGAATACTGATTTTATTTTTGATCCTATTTCTCCTTTGTCCTCGAAGAGCACCTGAGTGGCTTGATGTTTTTACCCTGACCCAGGGCAGCACTCACTTACTCTATTTCTTCAAATGTCTAAACCTTCTTCGAAAACATTTTTCTTACCACCACCATTAAAAAAAGACATTCAGGTCTGAGTGTGCAGTGTACTAACATTACGTGTCTGGGTATTTAACCTACTTCTTGCTGCCATTTACAGCCATCAGCGCACAAAATTGCCTAGTGCAGCTTTAATTCTGAATGTTATGCATACTTGCTGATCCATACAGCTCCACACGATTGGACATGAGTTTGAAATCCTTAACATTCCTGACTATTGTGCTCTGTCCCTGCTCCAATGCAAAGTTAGTCCCTTGTAGGCACCTTTACTGAATCCCAGACCTGAAACCTGGCTAGTTCTTTGTAGCAATCCTACAGTATTACTTGTTTGATATTGTGCAGCAGGGGATTGTAAACCTTTCAGTGGATAAAAATGTAGTCTCTTAATTTGGAGCACACAAAAACATAATACTCTTGTGCAACTATTATGTTGCAGCCCACTAGAGGTAGGCCCCAACACGCATTCCAGCTTCTAACCTATAGTTTAACAGACCTAAAGTCAATGTCTATAGCAGCAGACGTTAGAAAGAAGTCTAGAAAAAATAATTTAATTTCATTATTATTTGTCTTAAAACAAGTGATGTCAAGTCAAGCCTACATGTGCATCAAGATTAATGTATAATTAAGAAAGTTATAAGAAATACAAAATCAATCTTCTAAAGCAGAGGTTTTCAAAGTGTGAGGCTCCCTCCCCAGGGGGGGGGGCTCCAAACTGTTTCAGGGGAGGCTCAGTGAATGGAAGTTAAAAAAATATTGTATTAGTTTATTACATTAGTTATCAAAAGGAGATCAGCCTGTTTTTCCAACTTTCCCAGAGTCAGAAAACAATAAATAACAATAAATTAGGACAGACATTTTTTATGTATTTGGTGTAGTCTGGATCTAATCTTGGATCTATTGTTGAGTGTCTATGAAATAACATTGTTATCATGGTTTGTTGTATGTATTTTTTATGTTTCTTTGTATAGTCATTTTATCTTGATTTTTGTTGTATGTATTTTGTATACGTTTTTTCATATGTGTGGACCCCAGGAAGAGTAGCTGTTGCCATGTGTAATGGCTAATGGGGATCCTAATAAAGTAAACTAAACATAATCATGATCCCATCGGCATCCAGGAATTGAGCGAAACTAAGCAAGTAAACTTAATTGTGAGGGAGGCGCCTTTTTCCAAGCTTTTGTCTGAGGGGAGGCCCACAGTCTCAGGCTAACCCTTGTTCTAAAGTATACATACTGTACAACATAAAATCATACAGCAGTCTTTATTTTTGCAGTGCACACCTGATAGACTGTATTACTAGCAGCCATAAATCTGTCCTGTATGTGAAAATGCCCTGGGGGGCCTGAGTACTTGTTGGGGCCAAAGCAACATCACAGATCTGATCTGAGCACTGACAAAAACCGGAAAATTAGACTTTTGTGTTATGACAGAAAAGGCATGTCGTAAATTCAATGATTGCTTTAATGGCAAATGTCTACTGCCTCCTTATATTAGTAGTCACATTCCAGAAACAACAAAGAGAATACATTCAACTGAAGTATGGTAGCAGCAGAAGGTAACTAGATACTGTATAGGCTTATTAAAATTGAAGAAAATTTTGCCTTTTTCTTTCTTCTTCTGCCATTATTCTAAATAAATTGTGAGAAATTAACTTTGGTTTGTGGCAGACCAAAAAATTAAGATTCAAAACTACTTCCTGCATATCATCAGCTAGGCTCAAAGCCAGGGAAGCAAACTTGTTTTATTTGCAATATTTGCAGATTGAAAATTGTACAAAGCTACATATATGCATGTGTGCATATATAAATTAATCCTGCCTAGGAATTTAAAATGCAGAAAATGTACAACTTGATGCTGAACGTACAGTAGAGATGAAAATTCTTTATATTTTATGTTATTTTCACAGATTATGTCTTACATTTCTTTGCTGTTCTTGGTTGATCATTTAGGGGCCCATGTGCTAATAGTAAAGAATATGACTGTCCAACAGAATCGCCTTGGCATAAGTGATACAACATATGTTCTACACAGTGTGGCCTATCCCCCTGAGCACAAATGTTCTATCCCTGACAACGTTCATGACTAGTGTCGTCTGAGAAAGACTATCAAACAACCATAAAATAAGATTTTTCACAAACTTAATTGGTACAAGGTGTCTTTGCAGTGAGAGTTCTAGACTGGGCTGCTGTGGAGACACAACTCTTACAACTCTTACCAGGGCCTTTCTCCAGGAAGATGACCTTGGACTCAGGGAAGAAGTTGGAGCCAGTGATGACCATCTCTTCTCCCCCACTGACCAGACAGCTGGTCAGGCTTGACTTCTCAACCTGGGGCAGCTCCTGAGCTGAACGCTGGGCTGGGGGAGACACGGGAGGGGATAAGGAGAGAAAAGGATGATCATTTGCTGAACTGTGTTCATGTATGCACAGAAACTGTGTATACTTCAATCGGTGTCTTTGTGTATGTATATGTGTGTTTATGTGCATATATGTGATTGTGTTTGGGTCCTGAGCAAAAGGTTAAGCTAGAAGGGCACAGGAAGAAAAGATTTTTTTAGCACTTATCAGACAGTCTTATCTAAAGCAACATTCAGTGCAAACAGTAGATTAAATCAACATTCACAAATCACCAAGCCTCCAAGTAGCTTGGTAATGAAGACATCTAAGGAACACCAAGCGTCTGTGGGTGCTTGTGTACTGTATGTCTGTGTACTTCTTCTTCGTGTGTGTGCGTGTGTGTGTGTGCGTGCACGCGTGGCTGTGACTCAGGCCAGGAAGTGGACACTCACAGCACTCCACAGGTATGGAGGAAGCCTGCAGAGACAGCACCTTTCCGTTGGGCTGAGGGATGTGCACTCGGAACACCACCCGTACCCGAGTGTTCTTTCTCCCGATATCCGTCTCCCCCTTCCGCAGCTCAATGTCTGAGTTCCGCAGCTTCAGGATGCCAGCACAGTCAATACTGCAAGGTAGAGGGAAAAATAGTTGGCCCCACACGCCCCTTCCAGGATTGGCAAACATCTAAGACATATTTAAGTAGTGAGGGCCTGGGAGTGATAAAACCAACCACAGCCCGGTAGGGGACTAGCAGTAAGGGGCAAATTAAGTGTTGAATCACAAATTACAAATGCCTGTGAATATGATTTATTACAACTGTAAATGTGAATATCCCTACCAAATCCGTTCCTATGAATTCCAATGTAAATGAAACCAGACCTTATATAAATATAATCATCCGGATGATGCAGAATTATAAATATAGAAATAGTCTGTTTTTCTGCTCAGTGGGAAACCCCTCAAATTTTCCTTCTGTTGGTTTGAATTAAAAATCTATAAAACTCCTCTTGGAAGACGTTAGGACCACGTATGATCATAAACGTGGTTATTTTTACATTGGACAGGGCTTCCTCCACGGTGGTAAGCTCATAACTGAGTAATGTAACCCTAAAGTGCTTCTGACACCTACCTGGCCGACATATTGTTTTCGGGCAGGAGAGGAATTTCGAGAACTTTGGTGCTGGAGATGACGATCTCTTGGCTGGCTGTGGCCACTGTTTTCCCGGTGATCCGGTGCACCTGGTAGAAGGCGTGTGGCCTCAAGTAACGGTCGTCTGCCGTTCCAATGAACATCTGCAGGTTGACAGGTTTCTCGCTGTAGCCAATAAGCTGAGGCAAGAAAGAAAGAGTGAGAGAAAAACAGAATAAAACCAGATGTGAGTGCATGGGGTCCACATGAGAGGTGTGATTGAACAAATACTCTCTACATTTCCACTGCTTTCAGAAGGCCACCTTTTTTGGAGGGAACCTAAATGTCAGGCTGAGGGTGTTGGGATATTTCTGGCAGGGCTACTGGAGATTCATCTGGCACTTTGGCCTCCAACCAGTTCAACACTGATGTTCTCCACTAATAACCTTATCATTTTTTCCCCTTGCACGACTTTCCCTTAACAGAATCAAGGGCACTACTACCTCCTTAATCCCTACAGCTGACCAGTTTCTCAAACCCTGGTCTGGCCCACCCATCCAAATCTGAATCCAACAAGTTGCAGCTTGCTACTAAAAGGCCGCACTAAAAGAAAACAAGAAGCGTGTCTCTCAAACACAAGAGAAAAGAACATGGAATTGGAAAGAATGTAAGAGAGAGAGACAAAAATATATCATGACAGAAATAGTTGGTGTACCACAACATCACACAAGCAAAAGAGGAAAAAAATGGATGAATGAGTGCTTACAGTACAAGTCACTGACATGATCTTCAACTCATTATGTGAGGTCTCATACAGCGCATTTGAAGCCTTTTAATGGTTAAGCTGTGGTTTAAAAAATGCCGGTAAAACAGTCAATGGCCCCTTCAGATCCAATTATGGAGTGCGTGCCAACTTGGCTGGCATAGGGCACCTAGTAGGCAGCTGCCCCCCCCCTCCCGCTAGTCCCTGGGCGCTGGCACTCTGGCTTCCAGTCAGACAGGTGAGAGGTTCACTTAAAAAGGAGTGGTGGATGTCAGGAAGGCAGGAGGGAAGATGGAAAGGAGGGCAGACCCTTTCCTCCTCAGAGGGACAGAACAAACACACAGGCCACACAATTCCACCACTGTTGGAATGTTGTGCTTGGCAGACTCCATGACGGCAGGATGGCAAGCCCCCCCCCCACGCACACACACACACTCCCAACCTCCCAACCCACACCTCCAGCTTGGATGGAGGGCAGCCTGTTGAGGGTAAGAGAAAAGAACAAGGCCTTTCATTGCTGTTTCACCAGAGGACCCGCCAAGCTTCAACCCCACCACAGCTGGCTACTGACCCTTTCCTCCTCTTGGGTTTGCGTCACACACCACCGTGTCAACGTTTGGTACAGAAGTATGGTAGGTGGAAGGAGAGAAGGTGAGTGTAGTTTGGGATTTGTCATGTGCTGTTCCAAAACCAGCTTAAATAAAAAGGCTTAAATTGGTCACAATTAGGCCCTGGAAACATGTACCTGAGAAAAACAGTGAGCAAGCACTACTAAAGAAATGAGTGCTTGGTTTCAAAATATTGACTTTCTCTGAAACCAATTATTGGACCATGTCGGTTTGTATTGCAGCAGTGTTATTAATCAATCTGTTGCTTTACACCTCAGATTAAAAGTGGAGGTATGGGGAGCAGCAAGGTCAAACAGAGCAGTGGAAAAAATTGAAATATGCTGCGTTTACAGGGGGCTACGTGAGAGGATGAGCCCCCAGGGGTGGGTACTACCAGGCCGCGTGGCAAAGCTGAAATCTCTTCCATAAAGCTTCAGTGTTGATGAAAAATGTAATTCTGGCCAGTGAACAGAGATTTAGCTTTTTGCTATTGCTTAGCGACAAAAATTAAAGCCATAGTGCAGGCATAGGCATCAGTTAGCAACTAGTGAGGCCATGTTGTTCTGAGTTGCCTTGCTTACATCCTATACACACACTGCACACCCACCCATACACAAGCATGCACACCTTTAACTAATGTGGCTAACGTGCACTAAGAAAACACATTTCTATGAACTCTGGAATTGTACCTAAGGCTTCAGTTTTCTTTTTTAAGTACATAAGTACATAATTTCATTTCATTTAAGCACATACGGTAATGGTGTATCACCACCAGACACTAATCTGACTAACTAATATCGATCACCTGTCCATCCAAGTACCAATAGCTCCACTATGTCTTTAGGCAGTTTTGTGAATCATGGTGCCAGCGCAGGTGCAGGGCTAGCACAGTGGTGATGCACCTGCAGCAGCTTTGTGGCATGCATCAATCATGGCCAGTCAAATTAGCTCCTCTCGTTCTCTTTAAAAGCGTATCAGTCCACTCTGATACTGATATCCTCATCTGAAAAATGGAATCTTTTCGGGTTAATAATTAATCCTTAGTTGTTGATCAACACCAATGACTCCATGATTATGTGGCTAAATGGTGAACTTTCTGTTTTTTAAAACTCACTTTCCAACCAACCAACCAACAAAATAACCAACCGACTGACCAACCAAATAACCAACCAACCGACCAACCAACCAACCACAACCATTTAAAAAAGGGCACAATTAAGAGTATTGTAGTGATAGTGCAAATATCTATGTCTGTAATATCAGGAGTGTGCAATGTTTCCTCAGTATATCTATCTATCTATGTATTTATTCTGTATTTTGTGTCCAAGGAGGCTATCCTATTTTCCCCTCAGGGGTTCAATCTTTCTATTCTTACAGTATGTTATCTCAACACATAGTAAAATCAACTGGTCATAGTTTTCAGGGTTTGAAGGACTTCAATTAAGGATGCTATAAAACAGTGACCAGGAGGACATAAATAGTAGTAGGATGTGGGCTACATGACATTTCTAGAACTCCACTGGTGAACAAGGAGCTTATCAAGCTAAGCATTGTCTTAATGAGCTAAAACAAAAACCACTGAAGCTAAGTATTTTGTCATCTCTGGCATTAGATTGTGGTGCAGGACAGTTAGTCTAGGGAAACAGCACATGGTGGGGGGCACTGGTACTATGGTTCAAAGGGCTGATCTTTGTGTGAATGTGTGTCTATATATATATATATATATATTTTTTTTTTTCCATACAAACGAAAATGTGTCCGTGTATATACAGTAGGCTAGTGTTTGTTCCTTACATGTCATTTTGTGTGCATGCATGTGCAGATGTACTTTTATGTGTTCGTGCAAGCAGGAAGGGCTAAGTGAAAGTGTGTGTGTGTGTGTGTGTGTGTGTGTGTGTGCGCGCTCAAG